>JAMZAV010000228.1:195000-481913 GCA_024449915.1 Sweltsa coloradensis | reverse complement strand
AACGAATTCAGTACAACATCTCTTAGATATACAGTTGTTTCATTCAAATATTAGACTAGAATAAATAAGGAAGCTTTTTAATTAAAATTTCAGATTTACAAGTAGTCCAACCGTTCCTCTAATTCGTAAACGAGGACATTTCGAAGGGACGGATCTAAGATATGACATCGTTCAAATTAATTACCAACATTTACTCAGTCCTTTACAGATTTAATTAGGACTTCTGGTGATTCCTGCCTTAGTTATTCATACTAAGAGAATCAATAAAAGTTCCTTCTCATTGTAAAACGTGATTTTACGACTTTGGGACTAAATATTTTGCAAGAAGATACTTCAAGAATGAATTAATGAATGAATGTTGGATTAAGTACATGACCTAGCTGTATAAAGTACATAATTAAAACATAAAAATTAATATTGTATTTTAAAACGAGGAAATGGAGAAAAAAACTCAAGTGCAGTTTAATAGTTGCCAAGTAAGTTTTAAGTACGTCGTACAAAGCCTGCAGATCTAAAGCAAGAAAGTCGTTTAAAATCAAGTTCTTTCTACACATTCTGACAACCCTCACTCTAAATTCCTCGGTGTCTTAGCTACTTTGCTGTGTCAAATGAAACCGTATCGCTCAACCCTTTGTATCAGCCGGTCTTCCAGTCAGCTGTCAGGAGTAAGGAGCTTTGGGCTTCCGCCTGACATAGGGCGACTGGGCACTTGTCTTATCACAGCAGTATTATCACTTGTCGCTGGACGTGCTTAAACAGTTGCTTACACGTCCCCATCTATCAGTTTGCAATCAATTGCAAATTGAGACTACTAGAGATATGGTTATTATGAAACAGATCACTGTTAAAATACTTGCAAACTGCAGACTTCTTATAAATTAAAACAAGTTCTGCACATTATAAAAAATGGGCTGTTTTAAATTCAAGTTCAAACAATCGTCCACAAATGCGGAGTATCAGTAAATTTTAAAGAGATATGTTAACTAATAAGTGAATACATAACAGCTTAACTGAAAAACCAACAATAATTAAACTTTATTAATTACAACTTATTAGGTTTTACCTCGATTAATCTCTGTCAATATAGGTCAATATCTTTGCTAATTAACAAATTATATGTCCTCTTTGGCTTATTATCATGGAATAATATTATGTCGTTCTTACTTTTCACGCTATTTAAACACTATTTAGTACAGAATTAACAGGAAGTACTGACTATACGAATATTGCATTAATAAATCAACCATATGAAACTTGTAAGATAAATGTTAGAGAATATAATAAGGGGAAAATAAGACCCATAGTGAGAGTGTTACCGCTAATCGGTACAGTGCTCTGATCAGACTCACGCTGGCATCAACACGTATGGGTGATGTCTATTACTTCCGTACTTCATCACCGCAGCTCACTGTCACAGCAACATTAACAGTTTACATGGTCGGCCAGTGGATGAAAGCCCGGAGTTGCGACGAGTTTAGATTTATCGACGTGCTGTCGGTTTCCAACACACACACACGCACACACACGCACACGCACGACGCGGAAGGTGGGCTCGTTTTCATATTGTTCTCGGGATGGGAGTGGGCTCCTGATATCCCAGTCAAAACATCAATAAAGCAGAGTGAACAAGCAAACAACTCCATGGAAACTCTTCAATTTTAATCGAAGCTTTGTGACATACACCCATAATGATTATCCTTATTTCGCTATACTACAAGAAGTACGCCAAGAAATGTTAGGGAGCAAAGCACCCCTATATGCATAACTTTTCTGTCCGTCCGTCTGTGCGTACATCCGTTCTCACGATCTCCGTTTGATGTAGACATTTTTTGTTCACATTGCCCATTTCACAATAAAGATGTAGAAGATTTTTTGGTGATCAATGGGGCCAAGGGTGCGGGAAATCATTAAACATACAGTTTTATGTACTCGACACCCCCACTAAAGAATCAAAATTCAACATATTTTTGTTTTAAGATGGTTTCTAAAAATTGGAGATACAATATGAATACATTATTCGAAATCACTACTTTGCTCAACTCTAGTGATGCACCGCGGGCACGGCTCTTGTTGGGGATTATTCTGGGAGTAACGAGTAACGTCTTCCAGTCATAAACGAATTACCCCTTGATCGGATATCTCGGGGAAATAAGGTCTCGCGTGTGTCTGAATGACACTAGAAAGCTACGAGTACGCTGCACGCGAGCGCGGCCTCCGCCAATCAGATTATATCCACAGACAAATCGCAATTACAATTACAATTACAATTACAATTACCATATAAGATCTATACTTCTGAATCCAGCGTGAGAACTGGAGCACCCACACAGGGAGTGAACCTACTCAATCAAGAGATTATCGAAGGAGGAAGTAAAATAATTTTTTCGGAATTTGGTGGAGGTGCCGGGTTAAGAGAAGTGACAACTTTGAAAGAGGTTAGTCCCGCCACCTTGATCACAAGAGACAATATAAACATTCTTTATGAGCGTAGTTGAAGGGTAATGCCAACAACAAAACCACATATCAATCGTAGGTTGTACTCGGTTAATATCGTGAGACGTGGCACACGCACATACAGAAGGATGGACGGACAACAAAATAGGAGAACTAGCATAAATTTGCTTTATCATACTTCACAAATCATTTGTCACTTCATTTAATTTTTTCATAATCTTTAATAAATTTTACTTATTGTTAAATGTAATTTGTATAAATGTAAATTAATTTTGATTTTTGTTACTCTATGTCTTAAAACTATGTAAAGGCAGAGCTTTATTTAAAATAATATAAAGTTGTACTACTATCGGAATATTATTTTAATACGAAGTTATAGTTTAGAGTAATATTAAGGAGGGAATATCCCGTGAATGCAACACTTTCTGATCATCTGTCTGTGCGTGTGTCACGTCCCACGAGGAAAACCGAGCTTGACCTCGGATTGACATGAGTTTTAGTTGACATTGCTTTTCAACAAGTATGATATAGATTAATTGTTTTTAGTGATCCTTACAGTCAGGGGGTGCGGGGATAGACTCATCCAAAGGAGACATTTCTATCAACCCGACACATTTTCCAAGGAGACTTGAATGCAGGATACTTTTTATCCTTATTCGAAAATGTGTTAATTATCCTGGTTCCCGGATTTAGGCACCTCCGTGCCCGTGGTTGTTCTACTTTAACATATCCACCCCCATTTACAAACACTTTCCAAGCGTGTGCGTGTTTGTGTGTGATAACTTTATTTTTTACTGATGTGTGTGATGTCTATCCTATTCAGTTACATAACATATTTACAATGTAGACAGCTATCACAATTACACACGCCACAGAGTATGCAAAATAAACAGTAGAAATAGGCTGTTATTTTAAATGTACTTGACGTATCGTAAGCGTTGTGGAAACACTGAACATAGTTTCAGAGTTTCAGAATTTGCTATCGAACATGTTGAAAGAGTCTCCGTTAAGATAAACCTAAATAGGATCCGACGTCACTTGAAGCTCCGAACACTAATAAGCTTCAGGCTTTAAATTAGATGCCTCGAGCAAAATAGCTAAGTCGACACATAACCAACGTATCTGTAGCCCGGATGGGTCTCGCTGTAGGGAGTAAGTAAGCAAGATTAGGCATTTGTATAAACTATAGAGCGCATGGAGGAGGCTCATGGAACAAAACAAAATGCAAGGTGATTTAAGCTTGCTTCAAGGAGAGATACCTTTATCCATGGAGAAGGAAATAGAATGAGCTCCAGAGATGCAAAGTTAATTGGAAAAGATATAACTCGCAATTGTGGAATGAGCACAAGTGGAATGTCTGGAGTAACTTACTAAAAATGATGGTTTTAAAGAATTTATGGCACTGAGCATTCTAAAAATAGGATAACTTATGTGGTATTATGAACACATGTCTTATCTAGCCCTCTTTTTTCCATTAGGAAGTGGAAGTCTAATATATTATTCGGCGTTTACAGTAATGCTATTTCGCCCCCGGGATTGGAAGGGAAAATATACTATTTCACTGATGAAATTTACATGTATTATTAATTATAAATTAAGCTATAGGGTTTACTACAAATATGATTGTATTGATAGGGATTAGGGAATAATATGTTGAAATAGCGCTACAAATATTACAATGTAGGCCCAAGTAAACAGCATACATATTTTGATTTGACGAGCAATTCATCGTTTTAGTTTAGGCGTTTTTTTTTACGGATGACATTAACTAGTTACGAGCAGTAGTGAAATAAAGTCGTTCGTGACACTTCTAGTAAGTCTTAATATTATTTTGATATAGCTCTCCTCATTTGATACGCTTATACATACATTTTTAGACGAGACAAAACGAGACAAGCCTACCCTTAAAGTTTGTCAATCTCTCTTATGATATTTGATAAGTGCTTTGCGCGTTTTTGCACCATCAACTACAATCATAGCGAACTTAAAAATTAAATTAAATAAAATTGATGCTAGTAAATATTTAGAATTTTATTCTCATGTTAATTCTATTTAAAAGTTCTCACCCTTTAATCAAATGTAAAATGCAGAAACGCTGCAATTACTTTAAAACATTGCAACCATTAACCAATCAACAAAATACAGTTTTATAATTTTTGTTTGTTTGGGTAGACCATAAAGTTTATGACTGATTTGGACGAAGTCAGACCTTGTATAATTATACCCTGTGCCTGATTGTGAAGTTCCATGCAGTTTGCAGACAAAGGCCGGCTGAATAATAACATGTACAATGTGCTTATGTGTGTGGACAGAGGCAGATTTAAGCCAGAGGTATTTGTGTGAACGTGGGCGTATAGGGCAGGGGCAGACTTGCAAAGACAACTGTTTACATACGAGATGCTCTCTCTAAAGCATGTTTATCTGAATTTAGCATGGGAGGAGAGGAGGCCATTCATATTATATTATTCACAAAGCTCTTACGAGGAAAACGCATATTACAAGATCGCCCCCTCGGAAACAGATGTTAGAGAGACAAATCTCTGCCCTGCGGATATTCAAGATGGAGAGTGACGTCGGGACGTCGTACTCTGTGTAGCGAGAACAGGATAGTGTTCCACGGGACTCGGAGCGCGTGGCGCGTGATATTTAGATTTACTCAGGTCACACAATAATGAAGAAAAATAAATTTATTGTTATTTTAATATGATCAATCGAAGTTGTAAGTAATTGATTTTTGTCCAAATGGGCGAACATCAACAAACAAAAAATCCAAAACCTACAATATATATTAAATTATAATAAAATGCAAACTAAGGATATGTAAACACCACACGCAACGCACTCCGATCTCTTGAATACTCTTAAACAGAAAGTTATGAAGTTAATATTCATGAACAGTTCACGTTGAAGAAATGTCATATGAAAGTTGTCAGCACATAACTCAATAATTGACTGCGCAAAGAAGACTTGTTATCAAGAATGTGAATATTCGTCTTTTAAAATTTTTGTAGGAAACCTGACTGTGGACAACTTGCATCTTTCTCTTATCTAGGTATTTTGGAGTTATTGTAGTTGCGCAGGGAATATGCATAACGTCTGTATATTAGAGCCCAAACCTTTGCATTCGCATTAACTACTGAAGAAAACCTTAGAAAACTTTCAGTCACGCGGTATAAACCTATATCGATAGAAGCCGATCAGCCTTGTATTACGTCAATCGCGCCACTATATGCATATCTAAACCCAGAAACTGCAAATCCCAAACACAAACACACTGTTTTGTAGTTTGTGGTCTCAAATTGGATTGGATATTGCGGAACGTCTCATATTAATGCACTTTGGCTATTCGAGACGATAAGTGGTGATAGATGAGGATGAAGCATGAACAGAAGGGAGGAGGGGAAACCCGGTACCGGCATGTAGCCTACTCCTTTCGAAAAGTACCAAGGGGACCAACGGCTTAACGTCCCATCCGAAAGGACGGTCTAACTTTGACAGTCATATAGGTTCCTCCACTAACCCAGACTGCCGAGCAGATGTCGAGGAGAAAGAAGCCGTTACACTAGCTTACGAACCCTCCATCTGCTCGAACCAGCGGTAAACGTGAATTTCAGGGCAGAACTGTCACCCACTAACCCCTGACCACGCCCGATTCTGCTTAACTTCGGTGTTCGAGTGGGAACTGGTTAAACGACCGGATAAACCGCTGGCTTTGTGGTCTCAAGATTTCACGAGAGTGCAGCCTCCAGTCCCTAAAGTGTAAAACCCCACCCACTTACCATTATTCAAAGAAACGGCGTCTTTAAAACAAAGTGCCACATAATCCCGAACGTAACCTTTAAAGCGTAGTTTAGAAAAAGTGCATTTTTCATGTACGGTTGAAAATATCCAACGTGTAAAACTCTGATAGGTAATTAATTAATGTGTAGCGTGATGAAAAAACATGGTTACTATTTCCTTGAAACTAAGCTGTATTGTTCTTTGGAGTAATAATTAAATGTTAAGGTGAGGTTTACCTTGATCGTCCGCCCTAAACTCCGCCTCTAGCGCCGCCTGTTCCGCGTCAATGTCACCACTCTGCATGATCGTTCTGCGGGTCTGGTGGCCTCTGAACACCGCCTGGATCTTAGTCGCTGCCTTCTGAGCCTCGGGGTCGTCGGGGTCGGCGACTGAAACACAAACACAAACACTAAGCATGACCGTTCTCTGGCCTCTGAACCATCTTAGTCATCTTAGTCATCTTAGTCATCTTAGTCGCTGCCTTCTGAGCCTCGGGGTCGTCGGGGTCGGCGACTGAAACACAAACACAAACACTAAGTCGGGTTTCAGGACAAACACCATCCAGGTTGTTAGTGTTATGGTCCGAATAGTTGTGGACTGGTTCCCTGGCGTATAGTTTTCAGATTGGTCGTAGCTAAACATATCAAACATCCTTATTTCCATCACAAATACATCTGAAAATAATTATCCTTCTTAAAACGCAAACACAAACACAAACACAAACACAAACACAAACACAAACACAAACACAAACACAAACACAAACACAAACACAAACACACTTTTACATTGATTTTATCTCAGGTCTGGTTCCTTAGGCTTTCTTTCCTTTTACATTGATTTTATCTCAGGTCTGGTTGCCTGTCTGGCACGAAAGAGCATTAAGACTAACTAGTTTAAAATTTGTACTTTTGACGACGAAACAAATTACCTCTCGTAATTTTGTTTCTGCCTCCAAAAATTAAAATTACTTTGGTACTTCGCAACTTGCACACTTCTAGTTACTTACTAGTATAGGAGTATGACGTGAGGGCAGTTGGAATCAATTTTCGGAGGGTTATTAAAAAGACTTGATTTTCAACATTTTCTACTTGACAGGGAAACCCTTGAGATCAATTATTTGTAATTGAAGGGGCCTTTATGGAACCGAATATCTTCGGAATTTGAGTGTCGCTTCTTCTATTGGTAGTTTAGTGTTAACCTCTACTTCAATTCGTTTAGTCTCATATGGGCGACATTTTGCTTTGACGCAAATACAACCAGTCCAACGTATCTATAAATCAACCATGGTGAAACCATGTAAAAACAAAACAAAGCAAGTAAAATCAACATGGCGGATGCGGATGCGAAGAGTTCAGTGAGGCTGAAGGGTGTGTCAAAGCAATGGCAAGAGCGGGGACGAGCGTAGAAAGGATACGGATATTGGCAATATGGAGAGGATTATTCAGTCTAGGTGATCGACCCAACCCCCAACAAAGGTTGCCTGTGAGATACCGTTTCTGAATAGACTCGTGAATGGCATTATTGATAGAATATATTATATTAGCTGTCTGGAATCACGTTATTTCATATATTTACAATTCTAATAAGTTCGAAATGTCTTCTTGTACAAGGAAATAATAAATAATATATTTGGCCGGATATCGGAAAACCAAAATCAAATAAACAAATGTTTAACAATAACCTGCATTCATATTAAAATCAAAGTTGTATTACTCGCTTTTCCATCTCATTTATTATATTTAATACAATGGAAATAACATTTAATCAATATTTCATTTGAAAAGCATTGAAGAAAGGAATTTAAAAAAAAAAAAGAAAAACTTAACCTATGATATAAACAGAGGCAGACAATGAAATGTTGAGTATCCTTTCTATCAAGAGCTTGAGAATAACGATGCATTATATAATATATTTCAAACTACACTTTGTGAAGTTATAAGCTTTTAAATTATACGTTATTTTAGGCTGAACTGGATAAACACAATATGAACAGTGATAATAACAATTCGATTGCAGAGTTAAATTTGGTTATAAAGTGCAGCATTATAAATGAATAGACTTCTGTTAGTGTAGAAGAACATTAAATGCTTTTCCATGAATGTGGAATTGCAATGATAGATCTATGCACATTAAATATATGCTACTAAACTCTATATTCCAACATGAAACACTACAAGCTAAGCAAAACGTTGGAACAACATTCGTACTATAATAGCTTTTATTCGTTTCGAGTGAATTTTGCAAGTTTGTCGCTTTCTCATGACGTTTGGCGCACAACTTGAGTGTAGCAATCTTGACAAAACTTCTGACGTTTCTCTCTAGAGTGCAAATAGCGCACTAAAGTAGAATAATATGCTTTATGTGATTGGTCACTCACGCAGATCTCAATCAATTCCAGTCTCGAATGCGACATTTCTCGGAAGAAGCCTATCTTTTTCTAGCATGAAACTATCTAATATCATTCTTCACTGGAAACTTCTTGCCAGATCTTTTGTGAGTAAGAGATGTAATTTAAGATGAAATGTAGAAATGGAAATGCAGTATCCATGTAAAACCAGTCACTATTGTAGGCATTTGATTCGGTTTGTTGGTCAGTGAAGTGAGTGAGCTTAAGAACATGGAGATAGGGCAGAAGAATAAAGATAAACCATCTACCATTCTTGGTTATGTATTCTGTCAGGAAGCTTAATAGATTAGCATGCGACTTCTCTCCGGTAAAAACAGGAATGAATGAAGGAATGTAATATTGAGTTGCAGCTAACTTACGCTGGAATGTTATGTACAGAACTGGTTGAAAGCGATTGGCATCGGGGAAATATGGCCACAAGGAAAACATGCAATAATATAATATCGTAATATTGGGAGTAATTTGAGTTTAATATGTGTTAATATGATTAATTTTTTGAATGATATAATTTGCATAAAATTATTTTAACAGATTGGCCTAGACCCGGCACCTCCACCAAAGAATGAAATGTGTATTAGGACCCAACTACCGCGATTACTTATATTCAATTTCGATTGATTAATATTTAAATGCATAAAGGAAGTTTAAACGTATTTATTTTTTAATATTTTTGCAGTAAAAACAAGTTTTTAAATGTTATATTATTGTGATATTAAACGAGACGTAATGTAATTAGGCTTAATGAAATGTAATCGTGTTTGGCAATACAACGTTTTATGAATAACATATTTGTATATTTTAATTTCTGGATTGTATTAAATATTAAAAATTCTCTTTTTATATAATATTAACAATTCCACCTACGGGAGTGTTTCCCGAATCCCGACTATTCAAATCGAGAAACACATTTTAAGTTTTTCAAATATTATTTAATATACTTTACATTGCCAGTGTTATATTCTCTTGGCTTGGACACAAAATCGAAAGCAATGGAAGTTGATTTAATTCTATACCTTCTATGGGACAAAGTAACGGCAAAACCTGTTCCACATAACCGAATGAATATGTTTCCAACTGGATTCTAATTTGGTGTAAAAAAAACTTTTAGCCTACTTTGAGACACACAATTAATTTAATATTCTTCCCGTACCAAAAAACGGCGTTGGTCATAAATTGGGTCGTAACACTTCAGTAATAAGTAAACAGATGTCAATGGTACGTGCTGTTTTCTAAGGAGGAACGTGCCCACTAAAGTTACTGCTGGTCGAAATAGACGAATACTCATAGGGACTTCATCCCAACTCAAAACATATAAGTTACTGTATCCTCGCCAAACTATTATACCATAATATTATTCGCAATATTTTAATAATTAACAGCTTACTTAAATATAATCGACAAATTTTGTAATGATATGTTCGATTTCAAAACTCAATTGCCGAAATTAATTTTTTACTGACGGCTGGCCAATTCACATGGGATGACCATATTGGCCTAGGCCCGGCACCTCCACCAAAGAATGAAATGTGTATTAGGACCGAACTACCGCCATTAACTTATAGTCAATTTCGATTAATTAATATTTGAATTGCACAATTATTTGTTCTGTGAAATAAGTACGTTTATTGTTATAATATTTTGTTGTTATTATCAGCTGCCTGTTATTATGTACTCATGAGAACAGAGTTCCTGCATAAACATAATTTCATTTCATTACATTTGGTTTTATCAAATGCATGCTGAATCTTAAATTAAGAAAACATCATTTTGAGTCACAGTTATGTCCTAATTGAAATCAGTAAACAGTTGCAAAAAGAGTAAGAAAACTTACTTCTCAATTTCATTAATCGGGAAACACTCCCGTAGGTGTAGTTGATTTTATGGAACCGTCCCGGTAGCTTAGGGGTAAAGCACTCGACCGGCAATCGGAAGACCGGGGTTCGACACTCCGCTGGGAAGGATTTTGTAATTTAAGGATTGATTTCCATAAAAACAAGAAAATTTAGTTTTATGAAAATCAATCAAGAAATTTAAAAAGAACATCTCTGCGAGGTATCGAACCCCGGTTTACCAATTGCCGGCCGGGGGTTTTACCCCTAAGCTACCGAGACGGTTAACTTAACATCTGCATTGTAGATCTGAATAGTTTGGAACAGTACTGCAACGATTCTGCTGCCTTTGAACTGAACCTTTATGTCATCACCTAACACAGGTAAGAGCGTGGGTTTATTTCTCAATTAAATAAACAAGCCGCCTGCTATCAAACATAACATGTCTAACACACTTTCATTTAATAGGATCGCTTAATTTTTAAATTAGTTATTCTAATTACTACTCAAGCTGTGTTATTTGTATTAGTTATTCTAATTACTACTCAAGCTGTGTTATTTGTATTATTGGATACTACATTTTTTAAAATTAATCCGATGATTGATTGCATGTTGTAAATAAAGTGACAACTTAAGATGGTAAATTGTACTTTGTGTTAAGTATGAAGTATTTCATCCACCACCAAAGTTTCTTACCATAGTGGGTAAATACGCTTTATTTAATAGCTCAAACAAAACAAGAAATAAAGCCGGAAAGCCAAATCCTCAAAGACGTTAAACTGTGATTTGAATTGTTCACCAAGTTTCCAGATTGTGTTTTTTATCGGGGCTCTAGCAAGGCGCGGTTTTAGCCGCAACCGAAACTTTTTCTAAGATAGCGAAGAACATCAATTCACCTGTACTAAATCTCGCTGGTAGAAAACTTTGAGATTCATAATGGAAGCTTTTCTTGGAGGAGAGGGATTTAACAGAGAATGCGCGCGCATACGGCCCCACACTCTTTACGACAGGCGATTTCTTGCGCAAGTGGCCGTCTGAGTTATTGTTGTCTGGTTCAACAGGCTTCTGATTAATAGAGTTTGCTTTAATTCCCAACTTTGTTTTTGTATGATCTTTGACTGTGGAACAGCTGCGACTCGCGCGTTCTCCATGCAGCCTAATTCCACGGAGATGTCAAAACAACTTATCGGAAGAAGGGAGCAATGTTGAACAGCTACTTAGCATGATTTGTCTGAGGTTAACGAACATAACGGATCACATTCCCTGCGGTTGGGTATGATTGCCTCCAAGTACTAATTTGTTTTCCCAGTTTAGAAATACTGTACTAGAGAGTAAGAGATAAATTAAGCGCTAAATTCGTTTATCTACTAACTACTCAATCGGTTAAACACGACCTATCAAATCCAACTGACTTCCGTGACAAGACGT
The DNA here is from genome assembly GCA_024449915.1 of Sweltsa coloradensis. NCBI lineage: Eukaryota > Metazoa > Arthropoda > Insecta > Plecoptera > Chloroperlidae > Sweltsa > Sweltsa coloradensis. The sequence continues at coordinate 470,012 of JAMZAV010000228.1, read as the reverse complement.
ATACAATATTCTATATAGATGCAATTATATGATGAGAGTAAGCTGTTAAACAAGAAAACATATTACAATTTTAGTTTTGTACGAGTATTATTTGTAAGTTGTGGGAATAGCATAGTAGCCACAACTGTTTTAAAGAACATGACAAGAGTTATTAAGAGCCATTGAAAGGATCTTAGGTTAATTTTGTACGATGTTTGACAATTTCATTGATCTGAATCATATAACAAGTGGAAAAAGTCAATATTTATTTTATAGTTGATAAATTTTATCATTAGGCTGTTGTTACAGCGGAACATAAATGTCCCATATCTTCACATTAACTAGTGTTTTAATGGGTGAATGTTGTATTCGCGTGATGCTATAAAATTCGTTAATACCCAAGAAATGGATCGTTGACCGAATTAAAATTCAGAACGAATAACAGTTTCAGGAGTAGAATGTTTCCATGCATATAAAACGTATCCCCGAGACGTTTTAGAGAAATGTCAACGTTCTTGATGCAAAACTTGATAAATGTGTAATATTATACATTGCGAAAGTGGAGAAATGTATATACAACCTCGCAAGGCGGGTGGTGTGAGAACAAGAACCGAGGATTGCTATGTTATTGAATTCAAAGCTTCGTGAATTCTAAACATGACTTCTGCTTACAAATTCTGTCAGCCGCCTCTGATCTATCGAACACATAGCTGTTTTACGACTAGGGGTGGGAACACATATCTCGAACTGGAGGCAACAATTTGTTTCTTTCTTGAACTCTATAATTCGAATTCTATATTGACATAGCAAAATAGGTCTAAATGTGATGTGGTGATATATACATATTAAAGTATACACTAATATCGAAATCCCGGTTCTAACATGAGTAGTCTCGGAGGGTCGGACTACGGACTGTCGTCTATGACAGGCAAGTTCATTACAATGATAATTGGTATCGAAGCACGTTTCAGCTATAATCGGGAACACAATATGGAAATAAAAAACGGAATCAATATATTTAAAGTAGTGTAAACCCCAACAACATTTCTGAACTTCAATACAAACTATTAAATTTTGACGGCACTGATGCTAACTAATATTTTAACATTAATAATATCTGTTTTACACTATGCAGATATATGTCTCGAGATTTTTGTTGTGAGAATGTATGAATTTAAAATGAATGAATGAATGAATGTAAAATGAATGAATGAATGAATGGATTTATATAATTTATTTGTTCGCTTCCTTTCAAACATTTATTATGTTATTTATGCTATTGCATAATCCAAGACTGAAATAAACGTACATGTCACTTGCAATGAAGTCTGACAAAGTATGCTTAAACGAACCAAATCAAAGCATACGCCCGACAGGTCGTTTAAATTGCGTAAGCGTATTCAAAGCGTAATCGTGCGGGTTGTTTCGTGGTGGCTTGCTTGGCTGTTGATGTGGTTTTCAATATCACGAGTTTGTTGGGCATGGCTCTTGATCTTTATGCTTTGAGAGATGAATAATCCTTCAAAGTACGCATACATATAACACGTGCAAAGAGGTAGTAATAAATGTTAAACAATATAATATTCCGTCTAGAAAGCAACGTTGAGTGTGTTGCATTGATAAGAGCAACGACATGCAATGTTGGTAACGATAAACACGTATCTCTAATCTGCTCTACTTGTTATAAGCATGTACTCATTAGCTACTTTAATTAACGTTGTCGTGCTTTATGAAGGACCATACACTATTTCAATTTTATTACCATAACAATTTCCTTCTTGAGGTTGAGGAAATATTATTATAATATGATGTTTAATAAAGTTAGTTTTAATATTATTATATAACTAGATTATATATTATGTGATGATTATACTATACGGATTTTTTGTCATCGCGTTTGAACTTCAAGTTATACGAAGTTCTAAAACATAACCTTTATAAGCATGCACTTTATTAATGTCTGCACTATAATGTCACTAAGGGGTGTCTGAAATGCAAATTTTGTGGGATAAAAAAACTAAATCCTGGCCCCGTTGCCATTTACAGAGTCTGAGTAGAACAGTGCTGCCAGACGTAATGAACCAAGACCTCGGCTGGCTTAGCTCACCACGTCAAGCGTACACGACACTGTGTCGAGGATAACCAAGAAGAATAAATGTAGTGTGAATATTAAAATGGCGGCTTCACTCAAGGAACTTGCTGTGAACATAATTCCCCTCAAGCGGACAAGGTAAAAATATGTGTCGTTTTCTAGCATAGCTAACTTTTTGATCCCCATTAATCATTACCCCTCTAAAAAAACTTATGAGTATGTATACAGACACAATTATACTAACGGAAGGTTTGTAAAAGACGAGTAATGAAATCAGTTATGTGACTGAGTGGGTAGGCTCTAAATACGAATTTATTTATGTTAAAATATTGTGCACAACAGGATAATGCTTTGAATGATCATTTGTCACAATCAATGCGATTTAGTGGGACATCTTATAATTTCCCAACGTAATGAGGAGTAACTGATTCCCCTGAGCTGTTGTGTTCTCGGTTCATAGAACGGGCTTAATCGACTAGTCGCCCACCTTTAAAAAATACAACCGTGATATTTAACAAATGTCAGCAGCAGCCAGGCTGAAACGTACACTCCGCTGTTTGCAAGACAAGTGGCTGAATTACTATATGGCCGATGAGCCACACTAGAATTACAAAATTGATTTAATAATTGGGTCAATAATTTGCGTTAAATAGGTATACCGAAAATAATGCAAGAAAATATAAAATAAGATATATAACGTGCCATGTTTATAAATACCAGTATTTTATATGAAAAGTACAAAGAAAACGAACCAAAACAAGAGATTTAACGTTTGGTATAATAAATTTTTACCATGTTGGTTGACAAATTGTGTTACAATTTACTAGTAAATCAACGTATTAGAATAGCAACAATTACCAATTGACAAAATGCTCGTTTGACCCATAGTGGCATGATTTTAGATTTGAACCCGGACAAAATTAGGAGAAAGCTGATTTTTTCAGGATCATTCAAGAATGTTGTTTTATGAAACATACTTCGGGTCCGCCAAAATCCGCCTTGTGCGTTAGCGGCCATCTTGGAAAATGGCGGTGATTACAGTTTTTCACTAAAACTCAATTTGTGGACGCTGTATACAACTTACAATTAAATGAAACACGTCTATTTAAAGCTAACTGTATGGACAATTGATATACATAGCAAATTTAGTGTTATATATTATACTGGAGCCATAATAGGTATGAATCCGATCGAGATTATAATATATTTTCAAAATTAATTGTATTTTGATGTTTTGTGGCTAAAATAGTTACATTTTTCATATTTATCTTCCTATAAAACATGACGTACATATTGTGCTGAGTGCACCTGCAAAATTGTACTTTTGTACGTTGAAAAGTGACTGACATATGAATTATTGTGTCCGTGCGTGACGCGGCGGCTGCCGCCTCTGACGTTGTGGAGCTCGCGCGCAGCATGGCTTACTAGACTGTAGTGAGTGACTCACAATTAAATGAAACACATCAATTTAAAGGTAACGTTATGGACATTTATAGAAATTAGTAGTTATAGCCTTTTTTGCATTTTTGAATTGCAACAAAGAATATTATTATTATATAATTAATAATTTGATCTTTATTGTCAACGGGACCGTAGTCCTACAAGTGCAATATAATATAATAAAAATAAAGCTTCTAAAAATACGTTCTACTAGTTAACTTAAGCTAGACTAAATTAAAGTAAATTAAGTGACTATTGTATAGTGCAGAAGGCATAAAGTTACGATACAGGTCATAGCAAAATTTATGACATTTAGAAAATACATTTCGAACTAAAAATGTATGTAGGCCTATGTGTGTATAGATGTAAATTTAAGAAAATTACAGATTGTATATATTTAAAACTTACAGAATAGTTTTTAATTAAGGTTACAAGACTATGTAGGTTTTACTTTTATGCAATATTATTCTAATTCTATATACAGTACTAAGCAAATGCATCGTTGAGGAATACTTTTAGAGTACGTATTTCAGTATTGTTTATGTCCAGTTCAGGGTAGCGGCTTAAAAGAGAGTTGTAAGTTAGCTGTATTCTATTTACACATGAGTATTTAAACAAGTCGATGCGGCTCCGAGGAATAGCGAAAGTGAGTTGATTGCGAGTGAACCTAGAGGGAACATGCAGGTTCACTAGGCACAACAATTGCGAGTCGATTTGATTGTGCAATAACTTGTATAGAAATATGACGTCAGATGCCTTGCGGCGATTTTCCAAAGTTGGAATATCCAGACTTTTGCACAGGGTGGTGTAGTCGGCTCTATGGTACACAATATTATTTTTAAAACACACGAATTTTATGAACTTCTGTTGGACGCGCTCAACACTTTTGGTTTTCGTCACATGGTGGGGGTTCCAAATCACACTGGCGTAATCAACTTGTGGCCTTATTAAGGCCATGAACAGTTTTCTAGTAGTGTTAATAGAGAAGTCCCTGGCACAGTTCCTCCTCATAAAACCGAGCATTTTTAGAGCTTTGGGTATTACCTGCCCTAGATGTGCATTGTACGATAGATCGCTGGCAATTTGTACACCCAGGTCTCGGATGGAGTTGACCTTAGCAAGCGCAAAGTTATTGAGATAGTAAGTGAAATCGATTGTGTTTTTTCTCTTGTTGGTGAATGATATGAAGTTGCACTTAGTGACATTAAGATTGAGCCTCCACGTTTTACACCAATTTGAGAAAGTTTTGAGTTCTTGTTGCATTTGTTCACAGTCGTTGACGCTACTCACTGGGCAGTAGACCTTGAGATCGTCAGCGTACATGAGGCATTTACTGGTCTATCTATTAAAGAGGTATGAATCCGATCGATATTATAATATAATATAATATAGAATTAAACTTATTTTCACAATGATTAGTTCAGCTGACTCTTCGTATACTTTATTATTACCTTCGTCGGGTTCAAATTCTTTGTCACACGGTTCTCCAGCATTAGCACTGTTTATACATGATATTCATCTGCATTGTTGACAAATTTCTGAACAATACTGTCCACCACGACGACATCCAAATTTGCCACTATACAGTCAATTTTACACGAGCACGAGATCCAGGACAATAGATGATGTCGTGCAGGATGTTTGATGTTTCTTAGGTTTAAGGGCGCGTCAACGGTTAGGTCATATTGCGCCTCCTGTGTTAATGTAGTTTATTAGTTTGTTTTAATTATATATTTTCCAAAGGGGCGGAACGTAAGGGGTGACGTGGGGATACGCGGGGTGGACAGGCTTGTGCTGGTCAGAACCAGCCACAAGCAAGGGGAGAGCATGGGAGTAGTTTTTAATGTTGGAATTATCCGGAGTGTTTATTAACGAGTGTCCATCCCCAATGTAGGCAGTAGCTCATGTCCCAGCCTCATGCCAAACCAAGTCAAACTTGGCTCCAACAATTTGGCTTTTAACTCCATATAGATCCATATATCCATCCATATACTTCTATACATCCTCTGGTGACACTTGGATTAAGAGGAATCTATTGTGGAGACTCTAAGCCTCTCCTACGTCCTACTGTTTAGAAGCACAGTTACCATGTCGACTTGTGTGAGAAAATGTGCTCGCAAAGCACGTGCATGTGCATGACCATGTAACATGTGGCATAACACACACAACAACACAATAAGTGCGCAATTTCACAACACAAAACCACAACAACAGTCACTTTGGTATAAATTCTACTCAAAAGTTCATCGAGTCCACTCCCTGCCATAATGTAGCCAACTGCTCCTAAGTACGAGTACGACATCAACAGATAAAATTATCCAAGTCGTACAACTACTGACGACAACATTCATTTACTGAGGCAGCCACTATATCTGTCGCCGTAATAAACAACTATTGGTCAAATGTTTTTGTCCTATATGGTATGGTATACACTTTGCCGATCTCTTCTTTGACTGGGACAGAAGGAGGATGTAAGATACGAGGAATGTAGTAGTCCATGTTTACATTCTCCCCAGGTGTTAATACACTTGATAGTTTCCATACAACGAAATGTTCCATGACAATTCAACGTGCGAATATTAATGTCAGCTTTGTCACACAAAGTTTGCACAAATGCGTCTGAGTCTACATTTAGTGCACCACGTTGAAGAGCAGAGAATTCGAATCTGCCAATTTTTTTATGATAGAGGCACATAATTCTATGTTGGATACCATATCAATAAGGTGTTTCGAACCTAACTTTTGACGTAAATAGACAGCAAGTCCAACTTAAATGGAAGATAAAATAAAAGGAGGTCTCGTTGCAGATATAATTGCATGCTCCATGGCGATACTTTAACGATTTTTTGTATCTGTAGTAATTCCCCCCCCCCCCCTCCCAACCCCTTAATTATACCGTCCATAAGAGACTGAAGAGAAGGAGGTACAATACCAATGGTAGTGCCATTCTCAAGTCTCATATTCAAATTAACATATATTTGTTACTGAATATCCTTCATGTACAAATGGCTGTGACAGCTTCTACAATCCGTAAGCGTTCGTCATGTACATAGTTCTTTCTACTAGATTACCAATTGTTATGATAAATTTTATTGCATGTATCATGAAGACATATAATGATACTATTTCCTGGCAATTCTGTCACTGCAATATTGTCTTGAAAAGGCGCAATTAGTTCCCTTTATAGATGTTTGACAAGGTACAAATTCGTACTTTCACAAAATTCACACAATTTACTTCATATTTCTGACAAAGAGAACTTTAATATAAGATTATCAGGCATGAAATTGCAGAGCGATTGAAAAGCCTACGCTGTACCAGGGTCAGCACACCTGCGAGGAACATTATTGTTTTCATCTTTAGAACATTGTAAATATCATTGCTAATGATTGCGATCTTCTTCAGCTACAAAGTCAATAACACTAATCACTCTTACTAAAACTATAAAACCTCACTCAACATTACATTCGGCTACGAGCCTATGGTGTATTTCTTTAGTTTAGTTGACACAATGTGTATGATGTTCCTGTGATCTTCAGAATGGTTTTTCATGACTATTACTAGCAGTCTAGCCACAGAACAGACAGTTAAAGGGGCTAAAAACCCCAAAAATTATTTTTTACCACGTGATCTATAGCACAATACTACACTTAAATGACCGTTTAAAAATTATATCTTGTAACTGTGATTTAACACGAATTTTTTAATTTTTTTGATCCAGAAATTGGCGAAAATCGGTGTTTTGGAAAATTTCTTCAATCGGCTTTAACCTGCTTCTTTTTTGGTCCACATAGATACTAGAGCATAGTACCAATCTAAAATACCCCTTTATAACATCGTGTCTTGAAACTGTGCCCAAATATACCCTCAAACACGCAAAAATATGCATTCCAAAATCACACCCCATCTTGGTAATCAGCATATTTTGACCGAACTACTTGCCCAAATTTCAAAACAAAATATAGAGAATTTACAGAAAAGGCTGTCGAGTACGTCAATAATGGCCAATATTTTTTTGGTTCAAAATCCTCCAAGGTCACGGGGCATAAAGATCGTCCCCATGTTATTTCTTATGGAAGATTTTTGCCGATGGGACCTAGCTCGAAAAATGTCATGTTTGACAATTTTTTGGGAGGTCATGGTGGCCCCAATAATTTTTCTGTTGATTGCTAAATTCATTACTAGTTAGCCTGAATGAAATATATTTTTTGAGTTTAGCGGTTAAATACCCCTTTAACTTTAAAATCGTATTCGCGAAGACTTGGTCGAAGTCGTTGAGAGCAATCATCACGGGCTGTACAAATGACTGAATTTTGCAGTGTATATAAACGAAATTTAATAGTAATTGTAACATATAGTGCTTTCAAATACTTGGGCCCATCACTGAGACAACATTGAATGTATAACACAATGTGAGTGCATACTAACAGCAAAAAAGTGGCAACATTCAGACTTGATAATATTAGACGTAAATAAATAAGTATGTAAAATCATCATCAGATACACTTCACAAGACACAGACTTATAGTTTTGTTGTTGTAAATGTAACTAAGGCCTGGCTGGAAATACAAAATAGTGGTTGTTACGTACATGAATCACATGAGTCACTACAGTAGTAAGCCATGCTGCGCGCCGAGCTCCACATGCATCGTCAGAGGCGGCAGCCGCCGCGTCACACGCACGTGCACAATAATTCGTATGTAAGTCATTTTTTAACGTACGTAAATACAATTTTGCAGGTGTACTCAGCACAATATGTACGTCATGTTTTATAGGAAAATAAATATGAAAAATGTAACTATTTTAGCCACAAAACAGTAAAATACAATTAATTTCGAAAATATATTATAATCTCGATCGGATTCATACCTATTATGGCTTCAGTATAATATATAACATTAAACTTGCTATGTATATCAATTGTCCATAAAGTTAGCTTTAAATAGACGTGTTTCATTTAATTGTAAGTTGTATACAGCGTTCACAAATTGAGTTTTAGTGAAAAACTGTAATCGCCGCCATTTTCCAAGATGGCCGCTAACGCACAAGGCGGATTTTGGCGGACCCGAAGTATGTTTCATAAAACAATATTCTTGAATGATCCTGAAAAAATCAGCTTTCTCCTAATTTTGTCCGGGTCGGTATAGGAAATTGGGTTAAAATCATGCCACTACCAATGCATCCTCAACGCGCCGCTAGAATATATTTAGAACACAATTTAAATAAAATTACGTCCAAGAAGAAACTTTTGATGGATAAATCATTTTTCAGACTTTCCAAAACACAAAAACTTTCCAACATTCTGGCATCTGGATCACGTAGTAGGCTATAGCTTCCGGAAGTTCCTAGTTTCCCGCTTCCTCTTGCGGTTACGAACAGATACACATAGGCACGTGATCGTGGTAGGGGGTATAGGGGGTGGGTTTAGGAACTGCTCCGAAAACATGACCTTTCAAATGGGCAATGCTGAAATAAAATTACGTAATTTCTAACGTGTATCTAAATGTGTCATGGAAAGAGTTTTTACACGATACCAATTGCACATTTGTTATAAAACAAGATTAGAAGTGGGACACTGATTTGATACACGCTTCACTCATAACAGCACGAGAAGTGTGACAAGAAATGTTCGTGCTGTCCCTTTTCTCCAATCAGAACGCATACCTTTGCTAATCAAACCAGAGTCAAGGCGAAATGTAATCATAGTAATTTCTTTGTTTTATGTAACACAAGACTGTTTTTAGTGTAGTAAAATAATGCTCTACCTTCATGATGTATGGATGCCGTGCCATAATCTGCATTGCAGGGATGTTTGTTGTTTTTGTGTCTAGCAACAGAACTATGCTGTTCGTGACGATGAGAGGTGATGTAGATGAGAATGAAGATTAATTACAAAAACCATGCATTGTAAAGGAGTCGATATAACCCATGCTCGCTGGTTCAATACTCGCTCGGACTTGGTCCACAATCAGATTATTCGACACCGTTGACAGCATCATCATTTAGTGAAAAACTAGATATAGAATGTTGGTTAAATTCTTCGTGTGGTGGTCGTTTCACGCAAGATGGCAACTCAATTTCCAGCGTCTCCGTACATTGGCAGCATTGTGTCTGATAACAGCGATAACATACGTTTCCCAATTGTTTTTGTTTCCTTGAATTGCCAATCATTCTCCTTCCTCAAAAGATATCGGTGTGGTCGATTGTTCATGTTAGTTTTCAGGAATTATATCCGTTCGCCGGAGGATACGTCTAAGCAGTATTGTTTTCAATACGAAACTTTTAATATTAATTGGGTTCTGAATTCGTTGATATTCACTCATCGTTTTATATCGTGTCAACGAAAATATTATAAGCCAGCAATGTCAGGCTTTAGTCGTCAATCAATGAATGTCGTTATTTGACTCGTTAAAAAATATTTTGAGATGAATTTATCGGAACCAACATTTTTTCACTGTCGGTGAAATGAAGTATCATATACGTCACAATGTTTCGAAATAACACTCTTGAGTCTTGACGTAACAGAACAATACACAGTCTTGTTGAGAGTGACGTATTCATCTGTGCATATGCGTGGGGGAAAAACTCGTCCATCTCGCGGCTATTCAGGTGGCTACTTTAATGTTACCACATGAGAGTCACTGTCCCTGTCACTGTCACTGTCTAGTGATTCGGAGTGTTCCGCCTAGCCGCCTCGTGATGGGAGAGACGAGCCATCACAGGGAAGAGAAAGGAAAGGAAATTTCAATAAAAATGTTTAATACCCCGCAAAGAATAGCAAGCTAATAAATACCCACTGCATCGTAAATTCACTCCATAAAACACGTTTGAGGCACAATTTTATAGGCGTGCTCAGTGACGGCCGTAGGGGGCAAGACATGGAGGAAGATATCATACTAGGTTTACTTATGGATCAGACTAAGGGCCTACGTCTAGGAGGAAGTGCGCAGTGAGTACGACCTTCGCTCACGTGCTACTCGGTACCTACAGTACGTTTTAGTGGAAAGGTTTCAGTACAAATTTTATGTTTACGTCTTTTTTGCTTAGTGCTTCTATGAGTTTCTGAAGACAGTCTATAGTTTATAACAAACTTGAATTATTGTGTTGATTTAAGAAACATTAATATAGATTACTTTTTGCTCATAAAATTCTATCTCTTAACAATTTAATTAAAGCTTGAACATTATTAGTCAATTTCTTGAATTACATTTGTATGAAAATATTGTTAGATTACACTTTTGCATCTTGATAATTCTCACTAATGATCTTTTCTAATTATTTCGACAAAGCTTGGATTGGAAGTGACAGTGTTTTCTGTCCCAAGCTATTAGTTGCTGCTGTTCTGTTGTCTCTAAAGCACGGCACACAATAGTAGCTGGAAGTAACGTGCAAGGACAACAATACATGGACGGTTTCTGTTCTTTGTTTCCAGTAAGAAGCTCGCGTATTGTTTCGTTTACATTGTGTTAAATGCGATGCTCGTGGTGGTCAGGGCCGGGCTTAATGTATGTGAGTAGCACAGTCACGGTGCCGGGTGTCGTTGTTTACCGACACTATGCTCAGCATGGGCAGAGTCGATAAAGAAGTTTCCCCGTGGCGGTCCGGCCGGGTGCCGGGTGTCGTTGTTTACCGACACTATGCTCAGCATGGGCAGAGTCGATAAAGAAGTTTCCCCGTGGCGGTCCGGCCGGGTGCCGGGTGTCGTTGTTTACCGACACTATGCTCAGCATGGGTAAGGTTGCAATATTTACATACACGATTACAACTCACCGCCAACTTGTCATTGGTTTACAAATAAGGGATGTTTTAGTTGTCGAACTTAAATTCATAACTATTTTGTTACTCTTTTTAGCTTACATTGAGCTAACATTTGAGTCATCTTCCCTAGACTTTTAAAATATTGGTTAGAGGGCGATACCGACGTTCGTTTTTATTAAAGGATGTTCACAATTAATGTTAATGTGTAAACCATTATCAATTATTCGCCAAACAGGTACCATCATTAGAAAAAGTTGAAAAGACACAGCTGATGTTATAGGGACCAACTATCGTTTGGAAATTTCCAGAAATATATCTAAAGTTTATGGTTGTGATAAGCCATACGCAAAAGAAACACAAGCGTTAAACATGTTTAAAAAAGAAAATACAATTCTTCTGAAGTTTTCAATCACAATACCATTTTTCTTTTTAGTCCACACAATTGAAAATATAAAAGCTATAAAAAACGTAATTATAAACCTATATTGTGTTTGGTAACTTATCCGCTCAAGTAAAATGTACTAAGAGAAAGCCATGATTGAAAAAGTTTGCAGTTTATGAACGAGACATCTTGATGATGTTTTTGATGGAGATAGTAGTCTTCATAAGAAGAGCGGTAACACATAAAGCCGAAGTTTTCATCAACTTTTAACTTTTCTCGTTGCACGTCTCAAAGATTTCTTCGCAGAACATTCTATTATGCAGACACTGCATAACTGATTGAAATAAAGTATAGAGGGTGTAAATTTGCAACATTTATCATGTTTAATAATGAAATTTCAAAATGGAGAAATTACATTTTAGGTTTGTTTATCAATACACGCAAACTTTGAAATAAGTAAAATAATTTTAAATGTGTCAGAACATCACACCTTCTACTAGAGTTGTTTTGATGAAATTTATTCAAATTAATTAAAACTTTGTTTGATCATCGCCATTTCGCCAAATGGCTGTCAAAAATCTAAAAAGATTCTAGTACATTGACTTCGACATTTGTAGCGTAATGCTACGTGATGGAAACAACCTGTAACAAAACTAAATTTACATTAATTCAGATTTTTAAAATACATGTTATTGTATTTTATTGTTTATAAAATATTGAGTGGATAAAATGAGTTAGATACAAGTCATCTTTGACTAATAAAAACAAACAAACTCAATGAGATTATGTACGAATGTTGGTAACACTCTTCGGTGAAATCAAAAGTTTTGATCTTAAACTCATTTGAGAAATCTTCTTATTGGGGTTTTATTGAGAGTGTAAAATTGTATGAACATCTTCTGACCGTCAATACGTTACAGCACTTATCCGACATTACAGCCTTTATAAACAAATACAAGCGTTTTCTTTCATAAATGAGTTAAATAATTTTATCGAAATCAATATAATTTAAATTTGTGACTGTAACTAATTTAAAGGAACTTGAATGCTAAAAAAACCTCTCAGAAATAATTTCATGTTGTTGGAATTGAGCATCATTCTATTTTGTACACCCCTGATGCAACACGTCAAGAGAGCTTCACATGACGGAGTGTTTTTATTATTCTGTGTAATGGTCATCGTCCGCCACTTTGGGCCGAAAAGAGCGCGGCAGGTAATACTATTTCTTTCTATTTTATGAGAACACATTCTGTGGAAGATGAACGACAGCTTATGTCTCGTGAGTTTGTATGCGGGGCTCACCCCCGCCTCGCAACACAACACAATGTATTTCCTACGTCCGCTTTTCTATCGCCTCTGCGTTGCTTCTTCATAATTCTTGGTGGCAGGATATAAGCCATCTTATTTTATCTTCTTTCTATCTCTTCTATCCTATCTTCCCCGGCGTGTGTATTCTTCTCCTCACCTTGTTTCTCCTCCAATCCAATTTTCTCGACCAGAGTCGGTTTCCAGATGAGTTCTCTGTCCCGCGAAGATCCACCCTTATATCGCTCCTATTAGACTCGCCCTTATCGAACCAAAACCTCTCTAAACCACGACAAAATTTCGCCGCGCACGAGACCCGGATATCAGCGGCCGCGTCAGGTGGCACATGCAGACGACTCTCGGACTACACTACGTGGAGTGGACACAGCTGAAGGAGCCATCGACCGCGCTTCCTCTCGGAGCACGAGATGTCACGATGCCCAAGCGCCAGATGCGATCCGCTATTTATTCACGTCACAGCGAACGGAATTATTAAAGTGATTTAAATGCACACGGAACGCGTCCACTCCAGCGCCCGAATCGCACGCGTAGGTTTAATATTCTATCGCACGATCCAGTACAATCGTAAATCATGCCAGAATACAAACAATTAAAGTCATGATTGTGATTACATTTTGATGAAACAGTGCCGAGTGATTTATTTATCATTAAGGGAGGACGGGGAAGGATACTGTCGGTGCGGAAAGTGATAGTCCCCTGTCCCAGATGGTCATTAGGAAAATACGACCGTCCAGGAACTTTGCCTTAGACGAATTCGAAGTGTGTGACGTTTCAAACTCTGTGATTAACAGCCTGGAAGTTCAGGGATGTAAGGGCAGTTGTTGTGTTTTGTATAACACGTAGACGACTAAAAGCTTGCTTTCCATGCCCATGCGCGAACAGAGAGTAGTGTATTGTATGCCGTAGATAAAACTTTCATCTACGAGACGAAGTTTTAATATCTTTCTTCTCTTTCAAAACACACATTCTTGTGTAGCACAATAGAATTCCATTTCCATGCGAATAATATTCTTCCTTTTCAGTTTCATATCGGAGAGGCCGAGGAGGCGACAGATGTAGCAATGATTCCGTTGTAAGCGAACCCATCCTTCTGAGCCGAGGTGGAAAACTAAAATCCTACTCACCTCAGTTCACACTTCAATGTAGGGGTATACTGACGTGATATCCTATCCTACATTCAAATACAAGCGTGACAATTTAATATGTTTCACTGCATTCTTATGATTCAAAGAACGTTATAAAATTTGGTTTAAATATTAAAATTTATCGTGGTGGGGTAGCAAAAAAGTGTCAGTTTTTCATTTAACAGATTTAAAAATCAGGTAATTTGTAAAAACAACGAACAGCACAATTTAAAAGTTTCACCAGTTTTAGTATTAGCGATGTTACAAATCAGTAGTATTCGACTAAAAACACCATCGCGATAGTTTATAAACAAATTTAAATTGTTAAAAACTGTATATTCCAAGAGGTAGCAAAAGTTTACGTTTATCTTTACCGCGCTTTTATCGTGTAAAAGACATGTGACGTCTAACCCTAAACATTGTTGGTAATGAATCGAAATGACCACGCTTCTAGATCACGGAGACAAACTTCACCTCTCTGAGCCTTCACCAGCTCGTGTTAAAACAAAAGATTGTTGACATTTTCTTCTCAATGTTTTCTAAAACCATAATCGTTAAAATGTATGACACAAATGTGGCAAATGTCTATATTGTTATACAATATGATTAGTATCTTCTTAATCATAGCTACAACAAATTTTATTCTAAAAGTGCTTCTAGAAGTAGAAATCATCAAAAATGCGTTATTCAATGACCACACGGTGATTGGTTGCAGGGTTATGACGTATTGCGCTGTTTTCGCGCCATTATTACGCTTAAGACTTTAAGCTCACTTAAGTGACTGAAAACATTTTTGAAATAAAGAAAATTTTATATTTATGTAATCAGAAACTGGCCCTGAATATAGTAGAATAATAAAAAATATTTGTGAGTCTTCCCTATTGGTAAAATAGTTTTAAAAGCCACTTTAGCTTTACTTAATTTTCTCCCAACCACCTTTGTTTGGAACAGAAAATACAAATGTCAAATTGTATCAAAATAAAAAATATAACATTGCCTTTTGTGGATAGTAAAATCTTGAGGGTTCTTTATGCTCTGTGTGAAAACAAAGATCAAATCAAAGTTTGTTTAAAATGCTCTTTGTTGATGTTAGAAATAATGTCTTGAACAACATTTTTATCCAAGCTTTCACCCAAGCACTACACATCGTAGATATGGGAGACAAACCTCTTTTTGTTGATTGCACATGTTTTAATGCTTGTTTTCAACAATGAAAGAAACATTGGTGACATTTTCATCCCCTCAATCGGCTAATAAGCCAGAGAAGTGCTTGTCTGGTCAAGATGGTTGCATGGCGGGCGCGGGCTGGAGTGATAAGTTGCTAATGAGAGAGGCTTGCTGAGCTCCAAGTATCAGAGTTCCAAGTCTCACGGGCATTTCCCGGGGGAGATCTTCAATCCCGGGACAACATACCGGGAGGCCAAAGTGGTCCGTCGCAAATGGAAGACATTTACTTGTCACCGGGTGTGCCTTACTGGCTCCACGCATGATATCGTATACCCCTTTCTAGCCAGCTATACATTGTGCACACAGTATAATACACATTATCTCAAGGATAGGCATAAATGGTGCTTTGGCTCACATTAACGATTGCAAACACTTAACCTTAGTTGTATGTGCTCAAAAAATATAATAAAATACAATACCACAATTTGTGAAAATATTTACTGGTTCCATAGAAGCTTGTAATATTGAAACACCGTACATAAACGTTCAAGGAAAAATTATAATAATAATCTTTGAAAAACGTGTTTGTAAATCACAAAATTACGCAACACCTCATGAGGCATGTGGTGGCCTCTTTATTCCCAGGAAGGGATACAAAAACACTAAATTATGCAAAATGCGGTTTTTGCCAAGCTTTTTTCTGAGGGTAAAGCTGCACCACAGGCCATGTAGAGAACTTTAGAACGAAATGTTTTCATCTTACCTAATGAGCTAATTAGCATTGATATTATATTTTATGCCACCGTGTTCGTGTAAACCGGAATTTCTTTTAGGCTATAGCTAACCGGGGGATTTGATTCGCTCATTACCTTTTACGGATATATTTTTTACTAAAACATTTTTGGACTTCGCGAAATGTTTGAAGATCGTTAGAATGTATAAATGAATACACCAATGAAAAATGATTCCCCTTTTATGTTTACTAATGATTTAGGTTAGTAAGGAGCAGATCTCGTCTATCTTCATCACTTTACAGTCTTTCCTTCCTTCCTTCCTTCCTACCTACCTACCGTGCGAGTGTCACGTCTCACGCGACTTACGATTAAAATACTGTATATTTTTTACATTACCCGTTAACATGGATGGTGCCGAATGTTTTTGGCGACCCTCTAGGTTAGGGAGGTGGGACTATAGCCCTTTAAAAATAAAATTTTTGTGCACTCGGCACCTCCACATGAGATTCTCGATAAGATTTTTTTGTGTTCTTTTTCGTCAATCTGTTGGTTATAAGTATATCTGCTCGATATTTGCTTATATATTGCTTATTTATATTTCCCTAGTTGCCGAAGTGTTCGCGCGAATAGATTCTTACAATTATTGTGTTATGCAATAAACTAAAACTTCAACGTAAAACTTAGAAAAAGATAAATGATGGAATGGAACACTGTACCTGGAACGGTAGGGTCATAAAGTTTAAAGTAATTTTGACTACGTTCCTGCTTCTTCAGTCAGAGCTCGACAGAAAGCGTGTGCAGTTTAAATATGCTTTTAATAAATGCACCTTCTATGTATGTATTCAATTAAATGTCGAAATGAGACCTTGCAATATTATTTAAAGGTTGGATAAAGCTTATAAAACGTAATAAAATACTGTCAAAGCCAACTAGAAGAAATAACCTTGTATTAAACGGTTAAGACCACATTTATCACTGCTGTCATCAAATGTAACGAGATTTCCGGCCTCATGGTTCAAGTACAAATCTGCTTCAGAAAAGATTTATAAGACATTTCTCATGGAAAATGTAAATAGCTCGAAACAATTAAAAGGATTAACGTTTGTTTTGCTTATGTATTTCGTAAAAGCCAACAAGAGGCAATATGGCACTCATACCTCAACATCTCCGCACATAAAAAGCAGTAGACCTATACCGTACTGCCCGCGGTAGTTTTAAGAGTTAATAACTGTGTAAGACGGCTGCAAAGAAATGTAAGACAAACAATTAAGAAAGGTTTAGCAGAGTGCTTTTAAGACCTGCTTCATTATAAGGGTGAAATGAAATACATGTTACACGTCACAAAGACAAGCACCCTCAGTTATGCTCGATGTGAGCAATGACTTGAGCTTGACAGCAATGAAATATCCACGCTAAACTCAATTTCACTGTTAAATCTTCTTCGTCCTTCAGACGAAGATCCGACTACTTCTTCGGCTTCATAATTTATCTTCGTGTGCGTTGAAACTTCTCGTATTTACTTTCTTTAAGATAACCTCTGTTCGTACATCCCCCACCCCTCTTCATCACACCATATCGAGCAAGCGTAAAGCTCCAAATACCTTTTCAACGATAAAAAAACTCTCGTTTTAAAATTAGATTTGTACTTTCTTTTATTACACAAGCGATGAGATACTGAAAAAGTTTGTTAATCTCGACGAATAAATAACATTCTCGTCAGACAAAATGTAATTTCCTAATCCTTTCTTGGAAGTAATGAAAAGAGAACGGCAAGGGCTTGCTGGCTCCCACTATCGCCTGTTATTAACGTTCCCATTAAGTTATATCTAACTGTATATTATGCATAAGCTAAATTGCCCAAAAGCTTTTACAGAATTATTGTGGTATCAACCAGATTCGCAGTTATTTCATGGTCGAATCGATTGCTCCAAACAGAAGTTAGCCGACAGATGCTGTTGATTAGGGCATGGTTACACCATTTGTGAGGTTAGAGGTTCATGTGTGGCTGATTGTTATGATTGGGTTGAATATACATAATTGCTCTAACCAATTAGTCACACATTCCATATTGTCATATGCTTTGCTTAGAGCTGCTAACGCGTTTCGAACAGCATAAACAATATAATATAGTTCATTGCATAAACTGAATACACGTAGTTTCATACTACAGATACAGATTTATCATGTCAAGAATATTCTCGAACATATAATCTGCATCGTCAAATTTATATTAATGTACCTCAATCTTTTCAACGGGCTTATGAGTTTTTTGCAACAAATAAGTTTATAAAATTGCCGCAAATAATTAAACGTGTTGCATGTTGTGCACATTAGTGTAAAGCGTAGTAAGGTTATTCCACGTTGAAAGAGTAAAGCCACCATGCTACAGACGCGTATGATATACGTTACTAAATGTTTTGAAATTGTATTTAACGTGCTAGAAATTGGAGTGTGTATATACCAACCGCGACGATATCAGTATAGTTTATTTATTTCAATCGAGCTAAAAAATTCACGTTTCTTAGTTATGATGGACGTTAAGAGGTGAAGTCTTCTCCTTGCGGGTCCGCATCCTCTCGTTGTCCTTCATTAAATGTTAAAACCCATACATGCAGCTTGGGCATGGTGTAATTTAGCTCGCCACATAACGTGAACCCAGCTCCACGGTTAAGTGAAAACGGTTTAATTAAATAACACGTTTGCCTTGGAAGTAGCGCCACAAGATCCTTCCCAAGCAGGCGGGTACTAAAACAAACACGGTCTGAGAGAACCATAAACCCTCCTGCGATTACTACATACGGGTGGTAAACTAACATTTAAAACGTAGGCCTACATTTTTTAATTGAACACCAAAACACCAATAGTGGCCATTCGATTTCAGTTGCAAATTATTCGAAAGGTTTTGCGTTTCAACTTTTAAATTGATCAGATTCGATTGCAAGAACTCTTAATAAAAAAAGATACGCTAGAAAAAGCAAACTAGATGTTACCATGTTGCAGCTTTAATGCTAAAAATATATATTCCAAACTGCCGCAGATTTCCTTCCGATGAAGCTGGGTAATAAAATAAAAAAATCCAATCATGAGGATATATACAGTTCAATATTGATAGTTTATACCATTATTCAAATCCAAATTATTTTAAAATAGCTAGAAGTAGACTCACTCTAGCATGAATTGATAATTAATTGATAGATATGCAAATATTATGGTAACATCCTGAATTGCAGTCGATTATGCATGCGTTGCAAACCCTAGAAGGTATATGTTGTTAAACATAGATATACACTTAACTTATAAAAATATGAATATCTTAGGTCGGAATATTTAAAACGTGATGGGTGTAGCAAAACGTTTTCCAAGATTGAGTTCAAAAGCCCTGTCATAGGTGGGAGGTATTGCAACAACGATGCCCGCGAGTGTAATCTACTACAAAATTCATCACGCCAGTGCCTAATGATAGCTTGCCTTGTGACTCAGTCAGTAGTTGTAGTGGTAGAGCACCACCTCAATACACAGAGCCAGGTCGTTTTAGATACTCACTGACCCTAACTAGCAGTTTCAGCCATGGTTTCAGCTACAACAAGCCATTATATCCCGCGGAAACCTAGTACCTTGGAGTTGTATGGAGGTTGTTTGGAACGTATAGCGATCTGAAAGATAAGTGGCTCCTTAGCGCATGTGCATAAATATAAAATATGAATGCTGACATCATCAATTAATCAATCAATCAATCAAAGATTGTATGCAGAGTTGAAATTGATAGGAATCAGTTAATTTTACGTTAAAGGTGGTCTAGCTGACCTGTATTATAACACGTGTTAATAACGGAATCACCCATGGAGATGGAAAAGACAAAACTGCGAAACTGGAATAAATGTAATACACAATGAATCCAACCTCTAGAAAGTCGCAATTTAAATTTTTCGCTTGCTCGGCTGAAGTTGAGAGCTCTTGTTCTATTCTGATCCTCGCTCATTCGCTGCCGACCCTTGTAAAACACTTGCGTTGCTGTGCACGGAAAGCGTGTTTGTTTTCAATACATTATTTTTCATGAAAATAGCACACAACCAATTCTCCACAACCAATCCACTGTTTTGTTGATATACGAATATTGCATTTATAACGGAAATATTTCGAGCTTTACAAGTTGATAGAAAGTAATATCTTCAGCATTATATATATACATTACTATTTTTTATAACTTATAATAACCCCGCTGAGGTGGATTTTGTAATTTCTGGATTGATTTACAGTAAATAATAATGTTAAGTCTATAATTCTCAACCAAATAGGAGAAAAGAAGTTTAACGTTATTACTGTTCTTCGACAAATTTACCCACAAATGTTGTACGACGACATTCCTCCAGATGGTCTTGACGAGCGCTGTTTCTGCAAGCTTCAGGAACAAAGCCTTCAACTACACCTGCCAGAAATTGACACGCAAACAACGATAGCTGGATAAGCTTATCTCCAATAGCATTGGAACGAATTGTAGTAACTAAATGGGCAAAATACAAAATGTAGAGTATCAATAAATGGAAAAAAGTAGCCTACAAGCAATAAATGAAAGTTAAAAATATGGATAAATGGATTTCTGTATACAATCTTATTACAAAATGTCTAGAAGTAAAAGCTGTCTCAATTATTTTTAAACTAGCAGCAAGTTTTTGCGTTATGTACGGGAATTTAACATCGAAAAACTTTACAGACGTTTATAAAGAACCGATAGAAACTGTTTTCCTTTGGCAATTTTGCAAGAGATATCCCAAAAGGGCCTATTGTGTTTCGAAACAACCTGAAATTATTTTAAAACTCTTTAGAAAAGTCTTCCAATTCAGAACTTGTAACATACTTTAAACGGCATTTCTGAACGATGCGACGTGAGCCAGAAGCGAATTGGTTCAGAAACTACGTTGCTTTCTTTTCTACAATAAGCCAAGAACCTATTACACTTGAGCTGCATGTTGTTTAGTGTTATTGTTGGGCGTTACTTAGCGTAAAAGTGTTTACCATACAGCAGGTGTTTATTTAATCATCGTTATTGAAGATCGTTTAATGCGTACAGTACACTGTATACACGGAATGATGATAGATTGAACTCCGCTCTAGACAGAAGGAAACTTCAAGTTTTACACCACGGAGAATTCGCTCTTGCATAGACGATCTTACCATTGTCTACATCTGCCTTACAGCGAAGCATTTGATCTTATATTTACTATAATGATAACTCATTCTGTTTATTGCACTCGTAGGACTCATGTACTGTTTTAGCTAATAAAAAACACTGTTTAACTAAACGGTTAGTGTAACCGAAAAGAAAATGTGGGTTTTGTCATAAAAAAGTCATAAAACTGTAAACATGGCATTTTATAGACACGCGATTTATATTTCAGATCTGTGTTCAAACAATGTATTCATCATTTACACGACATACAAATCAACATTAGGTTTTCTTCTGGCATAAGGTAATAAGCCAATAAGAAGATTAATAAGTATGTATAACACACCTAGCAAGTTAAGTAGCAACTCCATTCTCACAGATGTGATGTTAAACAACGACGTAGGAGATCCGTGACCGGCAAATAACACAGGCAAACGATAAAATATAGGGAACGATAAAGTATAAAATTATCCGCTCTGGAATGCCTGATCTGCACAATTATTTTTGAAAAAAGAACAAATTAAATTACGGTATAACAAAATGCGAGGTGTTCGTTGAAAACAAGAAAAAGGAAACTAAAAGTGCAAACACATTCCTTGGCTTCAGAATCCGTTGTAGAAACTATGTAGTCAATTATCTCCAGCGTAACGAGAAGTTGAAGGGTACATTATAAAACTTTACGCTAATGCCGTGATCAAATTTCTAAGCAACAGTCTATTTGCCAACGTGCGTTTTGAAACACCTTAAAGTTAAAAGTTGCGGGAAAATCGTGAGACAGTTTTCGAATCACAGAATAAAATATATTTTAATTTGAAATTAAGAACTCAATGAGCACAAAATTACAATATTTCTGCGAGGAATTATGTTTTGAAGTGCCACCGTAAAAGAACTGCAGTGCTATGAAGACACCACCACCATTGAACGAAATGTTTGGCATTTACAGCGAGCTCTTATAGGGTTCCAGAACGGCAAGTCAATCGCTCCCAACAGGTTAAGGAAATGTCTCCTCAGTACGCTTTAGATTCAGAAAGTACCCTTGGAATACCATCAATTGAAATTGTATCCGAAGTCAATTCACGTTTGCTGTATATTGTATGGCTGAGTCGCAATAAGGACGAGATTTGATATCGATTTAAACACACAAAGTACACAATCATATGAGTTAATGTTATCAATTTGAAAAGTCCATGTTCTGTCAATTTACATTAGCGGGTTACCAGTACAGCGTCATAGATGTATCCAAGTTATTTTTAGAATAATAATCATAATTGTATTATCTAACCAACATACAACAGGGATGCAATTAAATACCTCTCATCATCAATTTTAAGTCGAATTGTGGTAGATTAAATTTTAATTGGTTCAATATCTATTCAGCTATTGACAGAATATTATATTATTTGGCATCAACTGATGTATACTCCACCTGACTTAGAACAACTATTAACACAGCTAAACATTTTAACTGTACCTTGCTTTATATTCTCGAAATTCTTACATGTGTCAAAGATTCTTATTTTAACCAAAACAATCATCAAACCCAACATAGACTTAACTTGTCAAACAGGGACCCTGTAAAGGCTGGATTGATACTTTACATTAACAGTTTACCAGATAAATTAAAAGAACTTGACATAAGCAGAGATTAATTCAAAATAAAACATGACGATGTATTTAATTTGTCATGCATTTTACAGTAGGACTACACAAGAATTTCATGAAGGCAAGCACTGCAATTGTGATTATTGTAACAATCACCTACGCTGTTACATTTTGCCAGCATTACTTTATATTAAACTTAATTAAGCGTGATATTGTTTTTAGGTACGGTACTATTTATTAAATAATTTGTATTACTATTAAGATTGTTTAAGAACTTGACTAACAAGCGTATTTCAAGACTTGTACGGCAATAAATATGCCAAGTATATAAGTGAGCATTCAATCATGTATTATTGTTTCTAAGAAATAAACGCATTTCGAATTTGAATTTGAATTTGAGTGTAGATGAAAATAACGATCTCCAGCTAGAGGGTTAGATACAAAGAATGATAAGAAGTCGTTGAGCCAAGCAAACGGTAGCCAATCCCAGAACACTAGGCCTACTTGCAATTGATGAGAAGAGAGGGTCATGGGTAGAAGTACATAGGCACACCTTTAAGAAATAAAGGTAATTGACGAGAAGGTGCTGGGACGGATAAATAATGGGGTTTAGAACCATCTAAAACTCGAAGTATGCGTTTAATATAATTTTATGATTTCAATTTAAATCCGCCTTCAAACGGTTCAATTGATGGCTGCCCGTAATAGCCTAGCGAGCGCTCACTGCAGTGTTTGCGAAAGATGGAG
Source organism: Sweltsa coloradensis (assembly GCA_024449915.1). Classification (NCBI taxonomy): domain Eukaryota; kingdom Metazoa; phylum Arthropoda; class Insecta; order Plecoptera; family Chloroperlidae; genus Sweltsa; species Sweltsa coloradensis. The sequence continues at coordinate 446,497 of JAMZAV010000228.1, read as the reverse complement.
GTGGGGGATTTAAGAAAACTTTCTGGAACTTTCTCCAGTAAGTCGTGCTCATATTTTACATTTATCTTGACTAGCCAAGCAAAGCTATTTGAACGAGAGGACATGTTGGCAAATAACGTCATTGGTCAGACTTGTCGACTGTCGAGCCGTCTCCTCCGAGGAAAGCTCTTCCCGACATCACAGCGCGAGCTTTGTAAGCCACAACCGGCCCTTACCAGTTTGTGAGCGTTAAGAGGTTCATGCACAATTACGCCGGAGAACGTCGCTTGTCCGACCAAGTACCCTATACTTGAGACCGAGAGTATTGGCACAACTGCGGTTAAACCCGTTCATGATGGCGCTTGTGGTGATGCAGCATCCATGTGGAAACAACCACAGCGAATGCCTCTCAATTATTTACTTTCAAATAAAAAATTGTTTATGTAGTGATGATAATTTTATTTGATACGTGTTATGTTTTGATAATTAATGCAAGCAAGCCATCGCATTTTCAAAGTAAATAATGTAAATTATTTAACTCAAAATTACTTCACGACAAATTAAATCTTGTTTCTTAATTACGACGCGCCAAATGAGCTTGAAAAGCTTAAGTTATTTACATGACAATATTCTAAACTCGCAGGAGGCAAACCCCCAAATTAGCTAAGAATACCCTACAAAGAAATTATAGCAAAAAGCTATTATTTTGTGATCAATATTTTCAAACGTAGGTCATATTAAAAACAATGTCTAAAGTTAGTGTAAATTTAGTGTTTATGTGTCAGCGTAATTAATAATTAGTAGTTCTATAACTGGAAACATTTCCGCAAACCTTTAAAGTCCCTTGTATGATCGACAATCGAAAACAATTTTGTTTCTCTTGTGGTACTTTGATTTAATATAATTTTAAACAGAGGAATTCTCAGTTCTAATAAAATAACCTATACATGCGCGTCGGAATAGAAAAAGTAAATCCTACCGTGGTCCAAATATCTAATATATTCGGTAAACATAGGTAAATAACTACACCAATGGTTTATAGCACTGTATATTTTGTACGTGGTAATTTCCTACAAGAGTGGATGAGTGATAATGATGTGAAAGAAGATTAAAACGCTACTCAACTGGGGGACGTGGTTTTTGTTTCAAGTGCAATTCAACTCGCAGACAGTAAATTGCGCTAAACATTGACTCGGTGATAAACTGACAGACGCCATAACAACTTCCGATCCCTCCTACACAGAGTTTCAATGACAATAGGAGGTGTGTTTGTAGAGGGTGTTCAGACATCCATTGTTTCCACGGAGATAAAACATTGCATCATTTCGACAGGACGAGGAGCATAATATCAGGGAAGTTCATTTAAAAAAGCTGTAAACACCATATTATCTTTGTTCGATATTTCAAACTCTATAGCGTTGTAGTATAATTGAGTTGAGCTACAAATTTAACTGTAGAAGATATTCGAAACACCCATTTTGTTTCATTTACTCTAGCTCGTTGTATGTATATTTAAATCATTGAACGGCCATATCCAAACCATTAGGTGCATGCTCTTTTGTATTATTTTTAAAAATGTTTGAATATCTTGTCTAGGCCTACCACGTGAGTATCACTATACACCTCGTCAGGTGACTTACTAGGTATAGCGGGACTGGGGGGATATTTAGAACATGATTTAATCCCACCATAAGCCTTTTGACTTGGAAATCCTTGGAAAAGCCTTCACTGAGGTTTGCTATACCGACCGGAATTGACCTGACAACCCCCGGTATGCCCTTTCGTATGCTTGCGCTACGCCATCTCTATCCGTTATGTCTAGCTTGTGAAAAATATTTATATCACCTATCAGCATAATCACGACAAGTAAAAGCAGAACATTTATTCATAATCAACGAGATAAATATATTTTTAAAATGTCGATTGAGTCGCTGGCCTCGTAGAACGAGCTCAAAAACAGATATTGGTCTGAGTAGGTCGGCCTGAGTCATTCCCATGCGCGTTTAATCATCATTATTGACTTTCCCCTTCCCAGCCTGTAGGGTTAGATAGCCGGAGAGTGGATTGCTGTGATACTAATTATTCTACGCTTTCTGCAGTGCTTGTTTGGCCACGAATCAACATTTTCGTATGTGTATGTTTAATATTTATTAGTCTCCGTTGTAGCTGAGCAGGTCTGATAAAAAATTTGACAGAAACAGATTTGTTCTTTTTTGTGTGGAAACAAATCTGCCATAACAATTTATAGGCGCAACGCGTAGGCGTGTTTTTTTAGTAAAAAAAAGTGCCGGTCTAGATTGCGACGAGTTTTACGATACCATGCAACCTTTATTTCCCGGAAAAAGTTATTGTTGAGTTCAAGTGGAATAATTGGAGCCCCTCCATTCTTTACATTTGCTATCGCAGCTCGTTGTACAATAGTGTGAACCGCTCTACAAGGGAGAAGCGGGGTATTCATGTAAGTCGGGTCGTAAAGTATCTCGGTTATTTTATAATTATCTCACGTTTCGAGTTTTGTGGCGAGAGTTGAGAATAAAAGCTTTTGCGACGCGTCTCGTAATTTATTGCTGCAAATTATATGTTCTCGTTGACTCAGTTTTATAACTACTTGACTCGATAATCAAATTTATCATATTTATGTACTGAGGCTGCAGTAGAGACGCTTAATTGTTTTTGTATTGCTTAGAATAATGGATGGTAATTTGTAAATCAAAGTACGTTCTTACGTATGTAAAACGTAACTTTTATAATTGTAACTTTTATTGAAGTTCCTTTTATCATCTTGCGAACAATGATCGAAATGAAGTGAGAGAGAGATATGTAACGACGTTCATTCACAGATACCTTGTAAGTCCATGGTCAATCAATCCGCGATTGAACTGCAGTGGAACGAAACTAGCAAATAGTCTCTCATTCGAGTTACCGCTGGGATTTTAAATTACCCTCAATGAATGTTTTATCCTGACCCATTTACTATCATGTGCCCTTACACCCGCTCAAAGTTACTCAATCTGGACTCGCATTTATGCTCTCACAAAACACTCTCTCATGCATGGAGTAAACAGTTTTGCACTTATCAATTGTGTTTGTGTATGATGTCAATTATTTTAACTAGGAAGCTTCGCAAACGCTTTTTCAGGCGCGTTGTTGGATGAGCGTATGTTTTTTTAAACGAAAAAAAGCGTAAAATTGCTATTTTCATGAAAAAATTATTTTGGGAATGCGCTCAAATTTCACACAAACAAATAAATTCATGAAATCAAGGTTCAGTGAAAATATCATCACAATCAGATAAAGCATGTAGGTTATAAAAAAGCGTAAAATTGCGATTTTAATGAGAAATAATTTTTCGATTGCGCTAAAAACGTGGCAGTTCTAAGTTCAAAGATTTCGAAGGCCACCAGAAAATTTCATCGCAATTGGAGTAACGGTTTAGCCGGAATCGTGTTAACAAACAGACAAAAATACAAAAAAAGAAAAAAAGAAAAAAGAAAAAAAACATTCCGGATTTTTTTCTCCAGTGAAGTGAAATGGAATCTTCGCTTCGCTCATCCAATGTAGTAAATGATATTGTGGTCCGATTTACAATTCAAACGCAAAACAACAAACAATTCATTCATACAATACACACGTGGGTATTAGATTTTTTAATATATTTATTTTGAGGTTATTTGTTAAATTTCGTTAGACTTAAGTTTCAGTATGCCTATTCTTAAGTCAACTAAAACTCTCCATGATGTTCATAGGTTTCCACTTACACTTGGCACCCTAAACGTTAAAATGTTATGTGGAGGTAACGTATTTCCTGCCTTTTATTTTTCAATTTCAGTCACTAAATTGTGATCACACAAAACTAAAGAAACAACTTTGAATTATATTAACCTTTGTACTACAACAAAGGTAATAAACCCGGTAAAAGTTTCGGTGAAATTCATGAGTATTTCTTTGAACGTGGAATTTGAATACTGGGTCTCGTTCTGCGTGCCTAATGCGGCCCTACTTATGCATCATCCAGAAGAAAGTCAAGACGGAGAAAATCGCATTTTTATGAAGCCATTTGGCCCATTGCACCTGCGGTTGTCTGGGATCGACTTCAGCGGGTTGGAGAACTCTTGCAATGTAAATTATTCGGTCTGTTTCGATAAAACATTTGTATTGTCAACCGGATTCCCACAAACCAGGTAAACCAACGTAACAAGGAGTCACCCATATCCCGCTCATCGGTATCTCATTTTCAAACAATTGATAAAACTAAGCACAATTATTTTAAACGTGATTCACCAAACTACATTATTCAATACAGCAACTTGCACTTCGATGTAAAATGTGTTACAAACTCCACTCAATCAACGGAAGTAGCTGCAATTATTAGTGTTAGCCAACTCAATACCCACATCACACAAACTACAGTGGCCATGCACCAAGGTTAACTTTTTCCTCTGGAAGTAAAATACCTTCACAACAACATAAATTATGACAAATATTGGACTAGAATACTCATATCATGAGCTAAACAGAGAAAGATATGGCGTAATACATACTATATACTCTACAAGCTATTCTTGTTAGAAGTGTGGTCCTTCAATTAATGATTTTCAAACCGACTTAGTACCCGAAATGTTCGATAAAGACACATGGCTACGTGTAAAATATGCATGCCACGCTGTTTTCCGGGAATCGGAGTACTTCAACATAGTGCGCGTTCAACACGCCTGGGGCTTTGTGTTATACCATGGTTAGAATCACGGGACCTTTAGATATCTAGTTCTCTCCGAACAATACATCTGCATGGCCAAACTAACGGTGTTAAATAAGCAGCCATCCACTTCATCATCAACTATTGTTCTACAAAGTTTAATTAAGGCATAACTATGTTCTGGTAATGTCCTTATAGCTGGTATAATTTTGGTGGTGAAATATTAGCTACTTAAATATTGCCTGAAGTTTGCGAACAGAACGCAACAGGGATAGTTTATTAATGTTTATGTTTAAATTTTAGGAAACTGACTTTTTGTTAATCTGCATAAGTAATGATCTGTTGTTCGTTTCTTTTCATCATAGCAAGGTGTGCACCTCTTTTAATATACCACACAAAATAAATTATACAATGTACACGAAATGTAAATTTGGGAGGTTATTTTTTTGTGCCGTTGTGGTGAAATACCAATTTATTCATTATTTGAATAATAAAATAATGAAATATGTTGGTTATTCAACAGCACGACGCCACGCGAATCGCGATTAATTAAAATGGTTCGTGAAAAAGTAACAAAAGAAATGATTTGAAAAGTTATAATTATTATATTGTTGTAATTTAATACACATGTAACATATACCAAGTAAATTGATTTGAATCGTGAAAGCTAGGGGTGGGCCTAGTATAGATTAGATTTAAACACTAAGTCGCGTGAAACGTTCATATTATAAAAATTGATGTGATAACCCTTCAAACTTTCCGATTTGGAGAAGTCGGCTTAAAGAATAATTTTTACCAAAAAGTAGATTTATCTCCACACTTTAAAGAAAACAACATTTAGTAACATGCATCATCCGTCCTACAATATGGCGCGGTACACGCGCCTCGGATTGTCTGACGGCCTAGTTGAAGGCGAGTGTGGTTTGACGTCAGCGAGCCAGTATAGCTGATAACGAGAGACACGCCACAAGGGATCGGGACATCGAGATTGCATTGTTACTGTTGTAATGTATTCGCATTGCCCTCTCTAATGAATCCCGCCGCATCATATGACTGAGCAAACCTCCTCTGTTTCTCGAACTCGAGCAATTATGACGGCGCCGTTGTGGTATCATCCTTCAATGCTGCCAGCAAAACGCAATTACCGAACGCACAAATATTTTGTGTAACATGGAACGAGCTTTAAATGAACCGCCTTATGTGTCGAATGAACATCGCATACACGAATATTGGAATTTAGATAGTCAATTATTGTTACATCACTTTAGTGTTAGATGCATGCATTTAAAATATGTAAACACATTTTGAATTTACACTAAAGTAACCCATATTAAGAATAAATATAATGTGAAAATGTTTAGCCAAGGGCATATGAAAATAAAAGCAAAAAAACAAACAATTTTTTTAAATATTCAGTAAAATTAGTAAATCGGGAATGAAAACGTTAAAATCATTTGCCCAAATAGTTAATGATAAAAAATATCACAATTTTCCCTCTAGACACAATTGGCTTTTCATCGACAATCCTTTATTTTTTTTTAGTTATGTGTTTGTTTAAAATGTTAAGTTTTGCCCGTTTGTAATCTCTGCTCTAGATTGCTAATGTACTTCCGTATACAATAATAACTTAATCAAATCCCATGCCCATGTTATGATTTAGTTGATTTTTCAATTGTACTGTCTTGTCTGTATATAATAGATTCTACCCACATGATAGTTTCGAAACCATTTAAGTTTGATACATCATTCTCTTGCACATGAATGACAAGCTACGTTTGTTTTATTCCGGTTCCAGACAACTCGAAGCTAGACCCGCATGACTAGCCCGTAACCGTAAGTCCTCGTTCTTTTGAGGGCGCCTCTAGTGACAGAGACCGTCCCTAGCAGACCTCGCAGACATGTCAGACAGACAGACAGCCGTGTCGGATAAGCCACACTCTTCGTGTGCTCACAGCTCAATACCAGCTGTGTTTCTTCACTCGTATGAGTTTTGTTCTCAGCGTGGTTGCCAGACAAACATCAAGCTGTAGGGATTCAATGCGGACTCAAATCGTGAGGTTGAGAAATATTAAAGATGTAGTCGTTTGCGTGTCTCTCTTGAACCATAGCATGTGACTCACACAAGGCCCAATTATACATAGTAGACAGGAAATGCTTATGTAGAACATATTATTTTTCTTTCAACATTTATTAGGGTTTAAGGTCGCTCAAAATGTATGTGAAGGGTTGGGCTGTAAAACCGAATCTTAGCATTTGCCCTATAAGTAAGAAAATCTCTTGAATACGATTCACGCGAGACTTTTAGAGGAATAAGTCGATACTATAAACTAACGAAACTGTCTAGGTCGTACATAATACTTTGTAGAGCAACTTTCAAGCAATGCGATTCTAATGTTAAAACTTGGTAAGTAGGCTATGATCCTCATATAGTAGGAGTTTACCATAATAGTTTTCACATAAGTGAACATACATAAGCGGGTTTATGGTAGAGGAAAAAATTGACGAACTTGAGTTGAAATATGAAAAAATAAAACTTGTTTTGAAAACATGTTTATGAACTTTTGACGTACACACAATTTTATTGTTATTATTTATTATGTCAGGTAACAGATTTATTCTAGAAAATTACTGCCGGGTTGAAATTTAGAACAGTTAAGTACAAGTAGATTCACAAGAGATTAAAATATTTCAAAAACGAAGATTTTGTGAAAAACCAAAATAATAAAATTATTCCTACGATGTAAATAATCAGACAGAGTTTTAATCCTCCCGTCTCTTTAAACATTGGAGTTTAAATATCATTTCGTTTATTTATTTGAATACGTTTGAATGCACAATATCAACACGTACTTACAAAATAATAGGCTAATAATCACAACATATATTAATTTGTTTTACATTTTGTAAGTGTAATGCTTTTTTTAAACTTAAATACATGTTGTACCATCCAAGAAATAACATTCTATAAAAATGTTGCATGCAAATATTGAATACATTTTAATGTACACATTTATTAGATTGTTAGTTATGTGAAAAGTCATTGTGGAGTTTTGTTCTAGGACATGTTCATAAAAATGGCTAAGTTTACAAATCCCTATAGACCTAATCAGTAATCATAAGTACCGGTATTTAAAAATTATAAAGGCAGATTTTCAACATTTTGCCGAATCCTTATTGACTATTAGACTATTTTCAGATAGATGGGCATAGAGTTCATTAAAGCGTACTCGAGTGTAACGCTTTGGTAGTAACGTTCTCTAATTAATCCCTTTGGCTCCAGCGAGACGTAATGAAGCGATCCTATAGACTGGTATAAAGGGCCTAATGCGATGTAGATTATCCACGTTTCGCTTTACATTAGGTTTTCCGTGTGTTGCTCTATGTGCTTATATGTGCGACGCAGAACGACTTGATCTCGATAGTTGCATTCCCCAAGCCCAGACTGGTCTTCTAGGAGTCTCCTGGGCTTTCATTCGCTCCGTAACGTAGTTAGGAAGAGTCGTCTGCAGCGCCCCGTGCGGACAGGCCGGGCTCAGACAGGCTCACGCACAGCTTATGACGAGGTGGTAATGTAACACAATACACGGGGCCATCAAAACAAGTCGGAGTAGGTAGACTGGCTACAAGCATACTGGGATGGTAGAGTGTGTCTAGACGACACTGAATGCGTTTACATATCTTCCCACATAAGCTAGTTAGAGTTATTGGTCTGGCGCTGGGTTTTATTACCTAGCCTTGCAGAAACGAAGAACGCACGTAGACTAAGTCCAATCTTATTTATCGGCCGATGTTTGTAGGAAAAGGTATATTAAATGCAGCTTTACCACATTTTACGTGTTTGTTACTTTTAAAAGACCGGATTGACCAAAAATATACAATTCATCGAATGGTCTCGTTACGTGGAGCAAAAACCCGTCGATAAAATTGGCATGTTTCTAATAAAATACTGTAATTCCACACTTTAATGCGGTTATTGGATTAATGATGAGGATCAAATCCTAATTCTTTGTATGTACGTGACATCATAAATATAGTTGGCTGACGTATTGCCATACGTGAGGAAATGCCTTTCCCAAAACATAGCGGCCATATTCCCGTGCATGAAGACATTGTTGAAAACGAACAAAATTAATGACGTTAATGAGTATAAAGAATACGTGATTTGAGGTAAAGATTCTCTTTTTGAGACATAAACGCAGATACACTTCGAATTATAGTCGAAGTGATTGTGTCATATTATTATTTTTGACCGCGATACGATGTTAGTGGGGTAAAGATGTCTAAAATTAGTGCAAAATGTGAAACAAGCGCGAAAATTTGCATACTGACTAATTCGAGTGTGCTGAATCCAAAAATTTATGGCCCCAAGATGAACTACTAATATTTCTATAAGTAATTAATGTAATTACATTAATCAATTAAATTAAGATAATCAGGATTTATTCAACTCAATGTGGTCAAGTGAGGTATTAAATGAAAGCAAATAATGCATACAACATTTGTGATTTGTTAAAAGTGAAATTTAATTAATAATTATTAATAAAATCAATCAATTAATTAAAAAAATCAAATATGTAAATTAAACACTACAATAAGATGAAAAGTTTGGTTAATTTGCATTTTCATAGTTACTCAGGTCTAAAACCAACTGGAAGTAATTTCGAATTAAGTCACAATATCAAATCATAGGTTAATTACTTAATTATTTAATCAATCAATTATGTTTTTTTGTTCTAAAACGTATCATGTGACATATCAAACTGTAGCAGTTTTCTTTGGTAAAATGTTTTCATGTATGTTGTATTTTTTCAAAAATAAATGTTCAATTCAGTTAATATAATGAACACCAATTAATGAAATAATTTAATACATCGATTTACAGCTATCCTAAAGCGAAAACATAGTTGTCAAAGTAAATTATTTTTTGTTTGCAGAATGATTAAATATAGGGCCTACATACAAAATTAAATGATGTTATTGGATGCAAACGGTACATTATTATTCACACCAAATTTATCAATTCACAATGTCATTAACAATGTGACAAACCTTGGCCTGATTCCTTTAGGAACCATATTTTGTAACTTAATTTGTAAGTTCACCTTTGCACTATATTATTACCAGTATCGCATGACACATGATGGTTATACCACATTGCACATTGTTATCACACAATTACACATCACTTCTTGAGCACTCTCTGTCGCAGATACACAAATGAGAGCATAGTAAAGACTTTTTCACGCAACAGCATTTAGGTCCGCAATTAATCTTGCAGCTACATCTTACTAATTAACGGCATACCAATGACACCTGCAAGTAGAAAACTCAGAGTGTGATAACGAAAATTATATATGCTAATGATAACAGTCATCATTATTTGAACCAGTACCAATATTTACCTCTGGAAGAAAAGTCCACAACGGCTCGTAGCCTGATTCCGTAGTGCGCAGCCCCAGTCAGTTGGTTCTTTCTGGAAGTATGGCAGCTTGAACCGTTGGGTGACTAGTCACCCAACGCTTGAACCAAGCATTGTCCCCAAACGTGTCCTGCTTGGTAAGCAGCTTGCGTTCCATGTTCTTTGAGGGCTGCTTGAGTTGAAGGGATATTTTCAAAGCTTCTATTCTTTTTAGTGACACTGCTTTTGGCAATCATTCACTGATTGTGCAGATGAACTGCGATCGTACATTACGACAACGAAGCGTTCGAGAATTGACAGTGCAGCATCAGATACGACCTCTGGAGCATTTGACAGTGAAGTAAACACAGGAGTGACTTCCTCGCAAAGAGACCATGTATCCATCACAGTTTTCTTGTCTTTCCCGGAGAATGACGACACTGCGTCACACCCCCTGAACGCGTGCCAGAATGGCAAGGCTGAACATTTAGCTTCTCCCAAACTTTGCGCATTCTCATGGCAGCGTTTATGCTTACCTACACCAAATTCATTCCAAAGTTCATCCACATTTAAATTATGATAAGCGTGCAGTGCTATAATGAGCACGTCCGAATCTACAGTGCTTAACATTATATGTCGGAAATAATTAAACAAACTTGAATGTTTTGCATGCAACAGAAGCCGGCCATCAGCTTCTTCGTGAATGCATGGATCAATTTTAGGCTGTATCAATGGAGTCATTGTTTGAAATCAGGTGTATTCCGACAGTGCACACAAGAATAGTCTGTTCACGAGATGCAGTTTCCACCAGTCGACGTGATACGAAATTAAAAAGTTCTTCTTTGAAAGTATACGCACATATATGTATGGGACATTATATAAAGAAGATAGCTTAAAACAATCAACCAAATTGCAGCGTGGGACGGGAGACCGCATTAAAGTTCTTGCGAAAACTCCAATTCCAGAAAATTGGTCCAACTTTTTAAATTTCTTATCACGTCGACTGGTGGAAATTGCATCTCGTGAACAGACCACTCTTGTGTGCACTGTCGGAATACATGTGATTTCAACCAACAACTCCACTGATCAGCAGAAATTGATCCATGCATTCACGAAGAAGCTGATGGCCGGCTTCTATTGTATGTACAATTTTTTTTGTTTAATTACCGAATTATATGATAAGCACTGTGGATTCGGACGTGCTCATTTTAGCACTGCACACTTATCATAAATTAAATGTGGATGAAATTTGGAATAAATTTGGTGTAGGTAAGCATAAATGCTGCCATGAGAATGCGCAAAGTTTGGGAGAAGCTAAATGTTCAGCCTTGCCATTCTGGCACGCGTTCAGGGGGTGTGACGCAGTGTCGTCATTCTCCGGGAAAGACAAGAAAACTGTGATGGATACATGGTCTCTTTGCGAGGAAGTCACTCCTGTGTTTACTTCACTGTCAAATGCTCCAGAGGTCGTATCTGATGCTGCACTGTCAATTCTCGAACGCTTCGTTGTCGTAATGTACGATCGCAGTTCATCTGCACAATCAGTGAATGATTGCCGAAAGCAGTAAGTTACTAAAAAGAATAGAAGCTTGGAAAATATCCCTCCAACTCAAGCAGCCCTCAAAGAACATGGAAAGCAAGCTGTTTACCAAGCAGGCCACATTTGGGGACAATGCTTGGTTCAAGCTGCCATACTTCCAGAACCAACTGACTGGGGCTGCGCACTACGGAATCAGTCTACGAGCCGTTGTGGACTTTTCATCCAGAGGTAAATATTGGTACTGGTTTAAATAATGATGACTGCGTTATTGTTAACATATATAATTTTCGTAATCACACTCTGTGTTTTTTACCTGCAGGTGTCATTGGTATGCCGTTAATTAGTAAGATGTAGCTGCAAGATTAATTGCGGACCTAAATGCTGTTGCGTGAAAAAGTCTTTACTATGCTCTCATTTGTGTATCTGCGACAGAGAGTGCTCAAGAAGTGATGTGTAATTGTGTGATGACAATGTGCAATGTGGTGTAACCATCATGAATCATGCAATACTGGTAATAATATAGTGCAAAGAGTGAACTTACAAAATTAAGAAACAAAATATGGTTCCTAAAGGAATCAAGCCAATTGGTTGTCACATTGTTAATGGCATTGTGAATTGATAAATTTGGTGTGAATAATAATGTACCATTTGCATTCAATAGCATTATTTAATTTTAATGTAGGCTCTATATTTAATCAAGCTGCAAAGAAAAAATAATTTACTTTGACAACTATGTTACGCTTTAGGATAGCTGTAAATCGATGTTTTAAATTATTTCTTTTCTTGTTGTTTATTAATATTAACTGAATTGAACATTTATTTTTGTAAAAATATAACATGCACAAAAACATTTTGCTGAAGAAAAATGCTATAATTTGATATGTCACATGATATGTTTTAGAACAAAAAACATAATTGATTGATTAAATAATTAAGTAATTAAACTTAGATTAAATGTTGTGACTAATATCGAAATTACTTCCAGTTGGTTTTAGACCTAAGTAACTATAAAAATGCAAATTAACCAACCTTCTCATCTTATTGTAGTGTTTTTTTTACATATTATTTGATTTTTCTTATTAATTGATTGCTTTTATTAATTACCATTTATTAAATTTCACTTTTATAAAATCACAAAATGTTGTTTGCATTATTTGCTTTCATTTAATACTTCGTTTGACCACATTGAGTTGAATTAATCCTAAATATTTTAATTTAATTGATTAATGTAATTAAATTAATTACTCATAGAAATATTAGGAATTCATCTTGGGGCCATAAATTTTTGGATTCAGCACACTCGAATTAGTCAGTATGCAAATTTTCGCGCTTGTTTCACATTTTGCACTAATTTGGCAAACTGAAAGACGTCTTTATCCCACTATGTGTTTTATTTGGTAAATAATCCAACCATTAACCTTTCAATAACAGTTGCGACTACGTAATGTGAAATTCCTTAAATACACTGACACTATTTTATAATGAAAGTTTTTGTTTCGTTTGCATTTACCTTAGTTACAATTTACAAAACGTTTACGAGTCACTGTACACTTGGTTTATATCTCCGCAGCCTTCTCCGCAATCCTTACGCCTAGGATGGGAAGAAAATATTCTGACAAGGGAATTTCATCTGAGACCATGTTCGCTAAATGAAATTTTGCAAAATGTTATCTAGTCATCACATCTGTATATCAAATGTTTCCAGCATGGCTGAACTTTTCGGATGAAATTGACGGTAACAAATAGAATAACACGCACGCACGAGTCTTGTTCATTTTATTCAGGCGAACACTTCGTGATACCACCACTTGAAGTTGACGTGCTAAATATTATTGTCTACAAATAAAACTTCCCGCGCCGTGACACCAAACAAAACTGAAAAAATTATTATATTATTCCCAGATTCGATCTCAAAATCGAAATAAACACGCATATGCCATAATTTTAAAGAATAGGGGTGCAGGCATTGCGGGTGTGTGTATCACATAGTATTGTTTTGCAAGAAAGCAACCATATTATTCCTCTTGATCAAATAACAATATACTACTGAATTTGATTTGATTTTGATATTGCTTTACGTCTCATATTAATGCACTAAGGCTATTCGAGACGATGAGTGGTGATAGATGGTGAAGTATGAATAGAAGGGAGGAGGGGAAACCCGGTACTGGCACGTAGCCTACTCCTTTCGAAAAGTACCAAGGGGACTAACGGCTTCAAGTCCCATCCGAAAGAACGGTGTAACTTTGACAGTCATATTATAGGTTCCTCCACTAAACCGAACTGCTGAGCAGACGTCGAGGAGAACGAAGCCGTTACACTAGTTCTCGAACCCTCCGTCTGCTCTAACCAGCGGTATATTTGTCTCAGGGCGTTCACCCACTATTCCCCTGACCACGCCCGAAGGTTGCTTAACCTCGGTGTTTCGAGTGGGAATCGGCTAAACGACCTCGGCTAAACCGCTGGCTAATTATACTGAAGATATAAATATACGTAGGTTTAACAAATAACACACCGCTGAGACATCGGCAAATTGTCAGGAACAGTTATAAGTTTCCTGAAGACATAGGCGGCAGTTTTTAAATTAATTTTGTGTTTCATAATTTTCAATTGTGACGAGTTAGTAAAACCATTTTTTGACAGAAACTTGTCTGCAAATTGCCTCATGAATAAACAGCCTGTTTTGCAATATTGCATAACTGTTTTGCGTCCTAGTTGCGGCAGCTTAAAACCTTTCTACAGTATTATAATTATTTGTTTGTCATTCTAGTGACAGTCTAAAAAGCAATGAAGCTATTTCGTTCCCAAAAGTTTGTATTGTTCAGAGGAAGACTAACTCGGTCTAAAAACAATACGCAAAACTATAGGTGAGGTATGACTTCACATTTAACAATTGACATCCAATGAGTTATTGAATCTACTCATAATATTCTTGAAATCTCGTATCTAAATGGCATTAAATCAAATCTGTTTACTATTTTCGAACCCACATTGCGTGTTTAGAGTTCATGTCAATGTTTAGATTGAATTGGTGAAATAATTTCGTTTTAGAAGTACCACGAAGCAGAGTACTCCACTCCACTCCACTCTACACCAATTCACTGCTAATGAAACAAAATTGTGAGCTGCAAGACCGCCATTTAACTAGCCAATTACTGTCATCATCCAACGGTCATGTTTTCAACTACAGACGACTTTCGTTAAAACTGTCGAATCGAATCTAACCGAATCGTCCGTTTAGTCGACGATCAACGGGACGAGACATGACATCAGAGAAGTCTGTTTGGTCGTCGCTTTGACAATGTAATGTTATTAATTGTCATCCTTTGAAAATGGGACAAAAGAATATTGTAACATCCGAAAATTTATTTCAACAGTCCTATAAATTAGTTTTAAATGTTTTAATTGATTGCCCTTACAAAGGATTTGATGGTTTGCTGAAGTAATTGATAAAATCGTAAACAAAATGCCGTTTTAATCAGACTCAAAAATATATGCAATTACCAGTAATTTCAACCAAAAGCATTGTAAGCGATATAATTTGCTTAAAATAATATGTACGCTGTACATAAAAATAAATCATAAACGTTGTTACCCAGTGTACAACATAAAAATACATACAATACAAATACAACATATTTCGGGCCTACAACTCAATTAATTTTAATTTTAAATATAATAATACTATAATAAATTTCGCATAATTTTGAATTGTAATATATTCCATTTTATCCTTCCTTTTAATAAACGAAGGGACATTATTTAATGTGTCGCTGGACTTCCAGTCTGAACTTATTTTTTTTACTTAACAACTGAGAATGTAATATTTTGCTACAACATAATTCAAACAGTCTTAATTTGTAACCCTTAATGTGTAATTTGTTTATATTAGTGCGTTCGACGCGGGTTTTAAAGCATTTTGGAATCAGGGTTGAAAACAGGAAGGTCGTTGCAACCGGCGTCCGATTACACGATGTTACACCCGCCACCCGTTTCGTTGATAAAGAACCATCCCGCGTTGAGTGCTAGAATTAGGTCTAAACTGTGTGAGTGGCATGGTTGTATACCATGCAGTTTAAAATACAAAGTGGATATATTTTTAAATTTTACTATAATATGTAAAACAATATTTAAGGTAAAACAAGATACAATTTTAATGGAAGTTATATTTGCATTGATAATGTGGATAGCACACATTAATATGCATAAAACATATTCTGCTAAAGAGGTCACTATGCTAAACAATGTCCTTCTCGACGACTAAGCGAAAAAAAAATATGCTTCTAATCACTGGCCTCAACAACCTCATGTACAATATTATTGTTGGCCTATAATAGTTTGGACACGATTTGTGCATTTTATCTGGTCACTTAATAACATGTGTCACATTCAGTCTAGACTTTATAAAACCGAAAATTACAACTTCGAAATCGATTCAACGAATGTCATAGAATTGATAACAAGACCATCGTAATATACCTCGGCTCATTCCGTCATTAGGGCCACCCCACCCCTCCCCGCACGAGCCTGCAGCACGCACGCCGGTACGCCCGAGAAATCTAGGTGCTTGTCGTTAGTGTGTGAGAGTAATTACGTCTCCGGTCATTTGAAGCATTGTTCCCGGGTGTAACGAGCGAGAATCACAAGATTGATGGGAGTCACGCAGGAGACGTCGCTTATTGATGAACTCCACCGCGCCTAGCTCTATGGCATTAATAACGCCGAGAAGAATGGGCCGTATCGAATCTAAATAATGACCTCATTTCAAAGTTTGGAATAGTTTTACCTGTGTTTCAATGTCATTGAAACTTTATAAATTATGGAAAATAATGTAAAGTCGTTTTCAGAACGAATAACATTTGCGTTTTTTGGAAAAAGAAAATCACATTCAACTTTAGTGACAGTTTTTTATTGGATGTTTATTTAAAAGATATTCTGAAGTTTCAAAAGTTCTTTGTGTATTGATTAGAATTTCATGCTGAAACCCGATTACTTTTTTGTTAGCAACGTTCCAATATCACACAATCACCACAATCTTCTTACGGAATTATAATATATTTGTGACTCGAGAAACCAATGCACGAAGGCTCCATGTGTCACACAAACATGTTTATAAGGATAATCATAAGGAATGCATCAACTATTCTGTGTTACGATTTACGAATATATACTTATTCACGAATAGAAATTGACGTTATGTAGCAAACGAATCTTTAAATTATAAAATAATGACATTATTTGAAAGAAAAATATGTTTAGATTAATATTATTACCGTTTGTACTCTAATTTGAATATTATACTTCACACGTTTAAAAATTTTATTTATAAATTTCTTAACGCTCCAAGGCAGATATCTTCTCTTATATCGGCAATTTTCTACTATTTCACTCGCTATCTTTGAGTAAAGCAAAGGACGGCTGTATCAACTGAGATAACATAAATCACAAGGAAGAGGTTGGAAGTCAAGTGCATTTCGAATGGTCTTTCGTCCAGCTTTCTTTTGAGAAATGTGAGTAATGCGCGTTATTCCTGTATAATATTAACCCGAAGCAGGTCGTATTTTAGCATTATTTGATCATCTCAATCCCTGCCTCTCAGTTTACTGTTAGCTAGGGTCGGGACATCGGCATGCGGGGACGTGATGTGATTAGTTTATTATTAGCCATTGGGTTTGCCCATAACTCGAGACCGTCGAACGAAGACGGCTTAAATACTGCGTAGCCCGCATTCTTTGCGATTTTATAGATTACTTGGCCTCGATGTCTTTTTCCGTAATCCTCTTCCAAATCCTCTCTTTGGGTGTCTCTCACTTTTTGGAGAGAGGATCCATTTTTTCCTGTCTCTGTTATTTTTCAAATTTCTTCAATATATTATATACGCGATATTGGTTTTTCTGTTATCTACGAGGTATCGCTTAGCTCTATCAGCTTTACAACCTCGTCCATCATCTTCGCAGCCGCCAGAAGCCTCCTCCGTCTTTTTCATCAACGCAAAGCGTCGTCCGTGTCGTGTTATGTCGGACAACTGTCGTCTCTAGCTCTTCCGCCCTGACACGTTCGACGTCGCTTCAGCTATTTCTAGCACGTAGTTCAAACTTTTCTTTGTAATACCAACCGCATAGTACGAATGGGCAATTCGGATGAACGCAGTTGGTTCTTAAAACGTACATTCACAAGAATAATTGCATCGTACATTGTAACAATAATGATAATACACGTAACGTCAATATCACATTTCAACGTAAGGATTTATTCTACGAATACACACAAAAAATAATTCACAATTATTTAAAGCTACAAATAACGCACTCTATAAACATGTTTATTTTGTTTACTCTCGACGTTACATATTTGAACTGTTGGTCCTTAATGAGGCCGAAAGTGTAAAAAAATATTAATAAAACTAAAAAATAAATTTGTTTTGGTTAACTGGGGAGTGGGGACATTGTTTAATATCCATATACTTAATATGTTATAGTATAAGTTTGTTAACCGTTCCATTTGTGAGAGGTGCTGCGAGTGTTTCCAGCAAGTGAATCAACAACACGTTGAACGTGAACACTCAACGACGTTGGTGAATTCTTACTTTCTCAAATGTATTTTTGTTTAATTTTTTTATAGTAGGCATATCAGGACTTCTAGTATAATAATATGTTCTGCTTGAAATTTAATTCATAGGTATCATATGTATCTTTCACCTGAAATACTCTTTGTCCCGATTGCCCTACTTGCAACTTGCGATGATACTCTTATAAAACCTGTTGTACGTTATCGTTACGTTTTATTTATAACAATAATTTGCCAAGCACCAGGTTTCTATATAGTACGAGTCTATTACTACATTGGGCGAATTAACAATTTATTTATGCAGTCCGTTTACAGCATTGACGCAAGTAGCCGGTGGGACTGTAAAGCGAGTCTCACATTACATCATTATGTTAATTTCAACAAGATCGCATGGAAATGTAATTTGCAGATATTACCTTTGAAATTTATGATAAATCCTTGTGTTTGAGAAGAGCAACATTGAATGAACGAGAGAAGTCGAAAGTCGAGACATTTCTGGGTTGTGACGATGATGAGAAAAGAAGACGATAGCTCAAAGCGTCGAGGCGCCTGTGGTTATTCCCTTCC
Source organism: Sweltsa coloradensis (assembly GCA_024449915.1). Classification (NCBI taxonomy): domain Eukaryota; kingdom Metazoa; phylum Arthropoda; class Insecta; order Plecoptera; family Chloroperlidae; genus Sweltsa; species Sweltsa coloradensis. The sequence continues at coordinate 427,750 of JAMZAV010000228.1, read as the reverse complement.
ATACAGAGAAAGGCGTAAGTTTTACTGTCAAGGGTTGATCAATATTGTAGTCAATGTTACTAGTCCCTTTATTCTAAATTGACAAAGAATACATATTCCTGTCTTCACAGCTTGATTTTAGTCTGCAGCGTAACTTGAAATCTAACTGTGTAGTAAATGTAAAGCGTCACCAAAGAGTCACCTTACGCGTTGCATGCTACACTGTAGTTCGAGAGGTCCGGTCAATACAACCGACCGGCACTCCTGAAAAGGGTTTTTTCAACGCTAGAAGAGAATATTCACTAAATATTATTTGAAGATTCAACGCTAGAAGAGAATATTCACTAAATATTATTTGAAGATTCCCGCTCAACTATCATCACACTCGGCCAGCTTAAAGTCTAACAAGCTTTCGTTTTCTATGAATAAGTTCTTAGCAAACTTCGGTACTAGGTTATGGCACGGGGTTTAAGTGTGTTCTTTTGCTAAGTAGTAACAGTAGTCAGCAAATGAAATATTTAGTTAAAAAAAAGTATTCTGCCTTAATTGTTTGTCTCTTTTAACTCAGTATTATTTTACAGAGATTATTTCACAATAGATAAAGTGATAAAGGTTCTACACAACGTGTTAACAAATTTGGAATATATATAGTTCAGAGTCCATTTAAAAACAGGAAACCCCACCCTGAAGTATAGGGCCTACTAGCTGGTTGATGTACGTTTAATTTCCTATACGCTGTTGCCGCTTCTGAACTCGATTTCATCCCACACAACTCCCTGGGAAAATTGCGGGTTAAATGTGGTTTTAGGCGTCCACCTAACGCAAAGCAAATTCGCAAGGTTTACTCACCTTCCGGTTTTCAGTGGTGAGTCTCTAGTTTTATCACGCCTGGCGCGAGAGTGGTCGTAGAGAGGAAGGTATCCCTAGGGAGCGCATGAATGATCCCCTAAATGAGTGTATAACTCCTGAGAGACGAATTGCCCCGTTGAGAGTCGAACTCCGGTCTCCTGAAGAGTGAAGACACTTTCTCCAGCTCACGGGACTGTGACTCAAATCTTTCTGCCCGAGCGAATGCCTCTTGGTTAAGCTTTTAGGATTAGTGACGTCGGCAATAAAAGAAGCCATTTCGGTGTAGGTTTAAAGCCATCCATCTGCCTAACGTACTGTGTCGTATCGTGGTCATACTAGTGCTTTTCATCGAAACACGTGCTAGATTGTTGTCTTGGAAATAACACAAAGAAAATATGTTTCTACTTACCCCTCAAAACTATGATATACGATTACAAAATACCTTTACCAGAGTAACAAATCGCTTGCAACAACTGGCAAATATCGTTTAGTGGAAACATTTCAAGACCATCATAATTTGAGAGATTTTCCCATTCGCGAGTCTATTAATTCAATCATTCATTATATTGTTCTAGTCAACTTGTAGTTCCGCTTACAAAGTTTGAAAAATCAATATGTTTATTCCATTATCTGTTCACCTAACTTGCTACTGAAAATAGGACCGTGAATTCGAGGTAAATTCAACGAGGGCGTCATTCAAGCTTATTTAGTAGTCTTCACACACATTGCTGCGGCTGCAAACTCAGTGACAAATATCTAACGAAAATACTTTTTCAGTTTATGCGGTAGTTACATAGCGGTTACTGGTGATTTACATTGCAACGAGCATAGTATAGTTTACAGTGGATGACTTTTATATTGGCTTAAATTGCAATGCACCAGGAGAATTATAAAATTGTGAAGTAAACTTGAAAATAAATGTAGTGATAAATTTGCTGCACGACTGTGTTATAACTTTGGTTATTTTAATTTTATAGGGCAGTGTATTCAATCCTCGATGGGTGGTGGCCTTTTAATTTCTGGATATTACACCATAAATCCTGTAAGAATATTGTGTTAATGTATAAATCACTTTGCTAGCTGTTTTCAGACTGTGATTAATTTATAAAGAAGGTTGCGTGGAAGGTTTATAACCAAAGCATTTTTAAAGCACATGTTGTAACACATATTCTAAGAGTGATTTGCCTTGCAAAGAAAATGTAACTATTTATTGTTTGAAGAAAAAATCAGATATTAATGTTATACAGTTATATTAAATCATATCGCATAAGCAAACTTTAGCTAAAGAACGAAAATATTATTGGTTCATTATTTACAAAGATATCACATTTTAGGCTGTGTATAAATACCAAAATACTGACCTTGTGAAGAAAAGTATTGTTATATAATTCACATATTATCTTGATTTTAAAAAAAATTAAACGCTCCCAGATTATGTCAACTAAATAATATACTTTGTGCCTGATTGAGTGAGATTAAAAGTAAGGTTAATGTCAGATTACGAATAGCATAATTTGGGTGATATGAAACACGAAAAAGTGAATGTTACATTGTGTGAACTAAGTAATAAAACAAATTTCAGATTGTGTTTGATAAACAAAGGTGTATGTCAGATTGTGCGTGGTAAATAATAAAGAGCTAGGTGTGTACGCGCTAGGCTTCGTATCGCTCGTAAAGGGATGGGGTACAAGTTACAGCGAAGAGCGGCAAGCCAGAGATCATGGCAGGGGATAAAACAAGAGATTTGCATTCATCCTTGATAAGCGACAAGAGCAGATCGTTCTGTAAAGTTTGTTATCCTTTTATTGCGTTCAAGATACAACAGGAAAGACAATTAAATGCGAACTTGTGTGGTTGCAGGACGAGGGTGTGGGTAGTTTTAATGTGCAGTGCGAGGTTTGACAAGGCGGACGTGTGGTGGGAACGGTTTGCGTGGGTCCTTTAGATTCAAACTGTCAACATAAACTTACTTCGAAGGGTTGAAAAGTGTCGATCATAAGCGTTCTTGGTTTATCAGTCTAGATCTCTCTGATAACGTTATAAATTAAAGCATTGTGTTTAATCCATCAGTGATTATATAATGCTGTATTTATGAACTAAATCTCTTGCAACATTTAATATTTCTCTATTAAAATATCAGTATAAAAATTCTTAAATTGTTTTAAATTATGTGTTTTGAATTTTCTTTACCGTTTTATTACGTGATCCATCAATTCAAACCGAATTTATATGAGCCGGTAATAAATAATACATTGTGATAATACCTAACTAAATTTGCATTTAGAGCCTATACCCATTCGAGGTAAAATAACAGCTGATTTTCAGTGGCTAATATGATATATTATTTACTAACGTCTTATAGTTGAGGGCGACAAAATAAATTAAATCCTTCATAATAATAAAAAATAAGGTTTGGGAATTTCTCACCCTACACACAAATATTATATTGTACTGATAAATGGTATAACAACGATAATTCGATAATTTAGTTTTAAAATATAAGATTAATAGTATTTAGCAAATCATAATAAGCTTATGATAATGTAAAGGTAATGGAAAACAGGTTTGACACACAAGGAGTGTGTGTAGTGTGGTCGCAGTGTGGATTATTTAATTATAGCGTCAATGGATGAATCCCTCCGTGTTTCATTGGCCACGAAAGAGAAAACCTAGCAGAGTAGTAGAATATGGGGCTGGTGATTTAATTACTCTTCACAACTTACCCTCTTGCAGTTCATCATTAAATACCCAATTATACAGTGCACGGTAACACAGTTAAGTAAACTAGGAGTACATAGTAGTTAAGCTACTCAATGTCTGTAAATGAATTAAAACCCTATTCAAAGTGGAGCAAAATCTAATTACGAAACTTTTTGCTGAAATCACAAGCGAAGCGTTTCAATACTTGCGACAATGTTATCACGTGTTATGCTATTTTGTATTATAACATGGTGTGTAAACAATGCATTTTGCACAAAAAGGTGTCAAAATGAAACAACTCTGTATAAGTGAGGTCACGTTCTTCTTAAAGTTTCCCATCATTTTCTAGCTTCTTTTAGAAGCTATCGTTATAAACTTACAGTACACACGATTATTTTTTCAATGTTTATTCAACCACATTACTGTAGTAATAATAAATATTATTTAATCCACCACTGCTTCACGTAGATACGTTTAATTCAAGCTAAATTGTTGGTATAATGTTGGCGTCAACTATAACTTCACCCAACGTTGAATCGTTGCCGTAATTACTTGAATATTTTACTTCCAGCTAAAAATTACTATTAAGCTCTTTTTATACATTGTGTTGGTAATGCGACCTAGGCACAGAGCGATCTAGTAATAACACTTACCTAGCTAAGCAATCAAGCAGAGTCGTTAGCTCAGCTAGGTAACCGGTTAATCCGCGTTTAATTAAAATCAGATCCGAATAAATTGGAGGTTGTGCTCGTCTTTGCAGAGAAGGGTTAAGCTATCTCGGACTCGGGACAACTTTATGAGCTTCATAAAAACCTCCCTCTCACCCATAAATCCAATCCAACACAGTCATTCGAACAGTTTTAATTAGGCCGAGAGTCACACGCAGTATGTTATGAAGTTGCTAGAAAAAACTCACTGAAACGTTGGTTGGGTATCGTATGTCAGACCGACGTGAAATGTAGTGAGTACCTTAGACCTGATGAACTCGTTCACAATAAATGGCTTCACTGCGAAAACAAATTTTTTGGTAACACATTACACCAAGGAAACAAAAATCATTGTACGGTTCAGTATATTTTAAGGTGTTTATTTTATATTTCTAGTAAACTTGATCATGAATAGCTCCTCAGGGTTATAACCTATCCATGGGGTGTGAGATAGTTAGGAAGGAATTAGCATTGACTATTAACTGGTCTTTTGACTGAAGACAACCTATAGAAAAAAATTTCATGATTAGCCGTTGAGGGTATGTGCGTAGTGCACGTTATAATTGTATTATTTCCCTATCGTCGATCATCATATTGTAACATTAAGAAAAACTCAAGTATAAACCCAGAAGCTATGGAATGCGTGATCCTGGGAATGAAGCTTATTTATGAAGATAAACTACTGACATCACAAGAGAGAGAGAGAAGCGTTCAAGTGAAATATGTAAGAGACGAAACGGTTTAAACTCTACCAGTAATTCGAGAGTAATATCGTCTGGCGTACCACTCAACTCATTAAGAAACTCTCTTAGAAGCAGAGCTAGTTAAAACAACGGAACTCCCTTTAGCAGAAATATCTAACCAAACCAATTGGCGAGGCGTGAGTCAAGGAAATAAAACCAATTATAATTTATTTAGTTTGTTTCAAGGGAACAATGAACATTGTATTTACAACTATCATTTTACTCCAGCGAGGTTGAAAATATGAATATGAATCTCAACATGTAGTGTAGGACTACTTATTTTTAATTATAAAGATAAAAATGTTCGTTGCTTCAAAATGGGCTAAACGTGGTATCCCTGACGAAATTGATAAAAGTAAGTTTGCAGAAGTATTTGAGAACTAGTTTACGGTGCACCTAATTATTATTAGTATAATTATTATTACCCATGCTATGCTGTCAATCTACTTGATCCTAAGATCCCAATGAAAAAGTTGTGGCAAAGTCTTTCACTAATGGATATTGGAAAGCAAAAGGTTGATTACTCGATCGAAATAACGCTTGATACTTTAAATACACATTTAACTACACTTCCCACTATTACTGACTTAAATAAAAATAAAAGCTACATAAACGACATAGAAACTAATTCAATTAAACCCACTTACGAAGAGTTTTATTTTAGTCACGTGGTGACACCCAAATTTGCCCTTTATGCAACCAATCGAATTAAATCCAATGCAGAAGGAGTTGATTTGATTTCAATTAAACTTATTCAACATATGAACAAACTTTCTCCTTTTCTAAAAGAACCTTTTAATACATATTTTTAATTTTTCATTGAATTCTCACTCATACCCAACTACCTGGAAGCGGTTCTTGTCCACCCTCTACCTAAAGAGACTAAACCAAACTTAGACAATGATTATCGACTTATAAGTATTCTACCAGCTCTTTCGAAAGCGTTGGAATTTATTGTTCATAAACAATTGTCTGCATATCTAGCAGAAAATGACATATTAGATGAATATCAATCCGGCTTCAGATCAAAATCACAATACATGCACAGCTTTAATTTTAACGGATGATATAAGGAAGAAAATGGACAGTCGACAATTAACACTCTTGTCACTACTTGACATTGTTGTTTAATATGCGATGGAAATCAATCAACCTGGGAATCCGTATGTGCTGGAGTACCGCAAGGCAGTGTCCCTGGACCTCTATTATTTTCAATACATATAAATGATATATCATCTTCTCTGAAGTACTGCTATCATCATTTTATACGCCTTTGACTTGCAAATCTACTTACATGCTTCACCTTCATCAATTAACCAGGCAATACTGATGATGAATGAGGACCTACAATCTCTTGCTAAATGGGCATCTAATATCTCCTTCAAGTTCATTCAACACTTCCTAATGTTATCTTGAATGGCTTGTCTATACCTCTACAATAATATGTAAAAAATGTAGGACTTTATAAAATGACAATCTTTCTTGGACTGAACATATTAAACATGTTTGTCAATAGACTTAAGCCTCGCTACGTTCATTAAATAGACTTAAGAACTTTCTTCCAACTCAACTCAATGCAATGCTTGAACAATCCCTCATATTTTCTCACTTTGACTACTGAGACGTTATTTATAACTGCATTACTGAAGACTTATCTGTTCGACTTCAGTGGGCCCAAAATTCATGCGTACGTTTCATTATGGGTATTAAAAAATCCGTTCATGTAACTCCAATTTATAAAGATTTTCAATGGCTTCGTCTAAAAGATCGACGTAACCTCCACTCTGTATGTCTCGTTCATCGCGTATTATCAACTTATTTACCGTCTTATCTTGCTAGTTGCTACCAACTTCACGTATCTCCATTCAAATCATCTCTTTAACACTAGATCAAGGACAGGTACTCACCTCATTTTCCCCGTTGACAGGACAAATCTATTAGACAATTCATTCACTATCAGCGCAATTATAGCTTGGAACGCTCTACATTCAAACATCAGGGACACCCATATCAATAGTTATAATATTCTTAGGGGTAAAATTCATGAATATATATTTCACAAAATGCCATGGGAATGCTGAAAAATAACAAAATGCTCATTATGTTTAAACTCACCAATATGCTACTGCTGAACTTCTGTGAACAATTTACTTAATAGTAATTATGGTATGAGTGAGAGCATGATTGTGTAAAATGTATATGTAGGCTATGCACTATATAAATTTAAATTTAATATCATTAATTAATTTCTTGTAAATTGTGATTAACAAATTATATATCTGTAAAAAGGTATTTAGTATGAAGGTTAGATGGAAGAAAAGGCCTAGCTGGCCGTATCCCGCCTGGAAAATAAAGACGTTTATCTTTCTATCTAACATAAATATATTACGGTACCTCAAATAAATTTATGTGTGAATGAATAAATAAATAAATACAAAAAGTCTCTTTAATGAAACGTTAACATGGTATTAAGATCAACAATAAACTGTCTACGTTATTGTTACTTGTCGTTGGTGATTCACGAATTTCGTTTGATGATAAAAGTGATCTAATTTAACTTTCCTACTACCTTCTACTCTTAAAAGGCTACGTACAGCGGTACAGGTAACGACACGCACGGCTCAGTGGCAGATAGTAATTAATTATTAAATGATTCAATCATCGCCCAGCAGATATGTAATGTGTGGTATAAATTAATTCTGCTTTGCACTTTGGGTTCAATCGCTAGGGGATCGCGGCTTGGATGCACATCGTGGTCGTCGGAGCGTGGGGCTGCGAGAATTAGGGTCGTGGCCACCCTACCACTCGCGAGCTTTCAACAGTTTCGAGAGCCACAAGTTGATTCAGAAATGTTACATTATAACCTGCCCTGCTGCGAGGTTCGGGATATTATCATATACATTTTACAATACACTGTAGAAAACCCCTTGCACACAAGTCTGATTATTCTTTACATATAAACCATTCTATTTTCCGACCCACTGATTGGTTTTCTTAGGTTTGTCACCCTCTAATAGTGGGTGAGATTATAGTGTTAAATTATCTGCTAGTCGCCTAAGTTAATGTTTTGTTGTTGTATATCACATGTTCTACGTTTGCTCAAATAATGTAATTATATGTTGATAGGAATGTAAATTGTATAAATGTATTTAATATGTGCATATAACTAATTGATAAGAATGTGAGAATGCAGGCTGGAATAGAGTCATTTAAAGGGGCTATTACCCCCATTTTTTAAAACCACGTTTACCTATTGCATAATACGTCACTCAAATGACCGTAATTTTACGAATCTTTTTAAGTTTTTTTGATCCTAAAATTTGCGAAATTTGGCATTTTGAGGAATTTCTTAAATCGACTTTAACCTGCTTATTTTTTGTTCCTCATAGATACTAGAGCATAGTACCAATCTAAAGTGGCCTTTTGTGTCTTAAAACTATGCACAAATATACATTCAAATACGCAAAAATATTAATTCCTAAATCTCACCCCTTCTTGGCAATCAGCATATTTTGACAGAAACACTTGTCCAAATTTCATATATCATATTTACAGAAAAGGCTGTCGAGTACGTCAAGTGTGGTTAATTTTTGTTGTTGTCAAAATCCTCCAATGTCACGGGGCATAAAGATCGTCCCTATGTTATTTCTTATGGGAGATTTTTGCCGATGAGACCTAGCTCGAAAATTACTAAGTTTGACCATTTTTTTCGGGTCATGGTGGACCCAATAATATTTCTGTCACTTTCTTAATTCACAAATAGTAAGCATGAATGAAATATATATTTTTAGTTTAGCGGTTGAATACCCCTTTAAGGACAAGTTGTCTCTGGGCCAGGATATTACTCTTGATGTGTTCAGTTAAATATTATACCAGGGTAGTCCACATTTCAGAATTATTCTTTGTCACTTGTAAATGAGGTGGATTTAGAAAGTCAAAGTACCAAAAACGCCGCTAAGGAATTGGCCCAACATCCTCAATGAAGATGATACCGATTTAAAGTCTCTATTAATGCACTAAGGCTATTCAAGACGATGAGTGGCGATAGAATGATAATAAAGGACGATTAAAAAAATTTGACTTATGCGGAATTCGAGCCCACGTCCTCGTAGACCTTCGCCCTAATTGTGTGCTACCGCGGACGGCACCAACGTTGCATTTTAATTCGTCATTCTATTAGTATTATGTAAATAAGGAGATCATAAATTGTTGCGTATAAAATATTGTGGGTTCCAAATAAGCACAAGTGTAAAATTTCAACTGATTTACACTGCAATAAAATGACTGAACGATGAATTTCATATAATTTGGCGAACACGCTTATAACCAAACTTTAGTAATTTTATGTAGGTAATCATTAGATGTTTCTTGGCTATTGAAAGAACTTACATTATTTATCTTATTCAAAAATACATTTTAATCCAACCTACTGCCGTGAAAGACACTCTATAACTCCAGTTTTAAATTTATGAAAGTATGTAGTTTGTATAGAGAGTTCAACCACATCCATGAAAATCAAAGGAAAGAAGCAGATATGATTAAATATTAATTATTTTGTACATGCAATTATCTAGTTTGTATGAACGTAATCTCATGAATCGAAATAGCTTTTGTACGTCCTGAAATAAAGAGCTTTTCGGCCACCGGAACTTTCTGAGGTTCATATAGTTCCTTTTTAAATCATCCTTCCGGCGCAAACGAGGGCCGGCAAGAACCAACAAATGTTTTAAAACATAAAGTAGCAAAACTAGCCCAAAGTTTGTAACCACAAAGAGAACGGGGTAAATTAAGAATTTGCATTTATAATGTTTGCACTAGCGAGATAAATTAGCAAATGGCATACACCTTCGTTAAGGAAGTTTACATACATTTAATTCTGATTTATTCATATGTATCCTGAGTAATCTAAGCGTTTCCTGCTGCTGTACTGGCTTAAACGAATAATAATTAATTCAAATCAATATTGCAATTTATATAAGTGAGTACATTTTTAGATCCGTAATTAGCATACATCGTTTTTATTTACTACAATTCAGAAATTAAAAAAGTCCGCCCCTACCGGGATTCGAACCACGGGTCTCCCGCATTCCAGGCAGGCGTCGTTGTTCCACAGTTTCTGTTTCGAAAACAAGTTAGAGAGAAAGTTCGAATTTTATTACAAAATATGACGATATATTTTATTAAATAAAAGAACAGATGGGAACTTTGTAATATTTAACTCGGTTCGAACTTGATCTGTTGAACCAGTTGTGGTGCTGGGCTTTATGGCAATGAAACAAATTAACACTAATCCGACGAGAGTTGAATTTTGATATAAAAAAGGACATTAAAAGCGAAACTTACTCCCCCAAATTTGCCCAAGTACGCTGTTATAAATGAATTCAAAGTTGGTTCTGTACATATAAGATAATATTAAAGCTTAAGTCGTGCAAAATAAATGCTCACATAAACAGTTTTTGTTAATCATGCAATACCGAGTATTGTAGGTGTACTTGCCTCTAAGTACTCTGCTTAGGAATTACTTTATTTGCATAAATCATGGCACAATTTAGTCTTAATAGCGCACAGTTGCCGACGTCAAAGACTTCTCTGGTATATTATCTAGTCGTGTGAGATTACGGACGTCTGTAGAACGTCTTTATTTAGAGAAAATACATGTTTAGCTTAGGACAAGCGATGAAATTAGGCAAGTGAATTGCTCGAGTAAGACCTGCCGGGTTTCAAACCGTCATTTAATCGTGAAAGGCTTGAAAGTAAAGACGACGTACATGAAGGATTTCAAGCTTTTACGAAACTTAATCTGGGACCGTCTCAAATTTATGGCGAAACAGGCTGAGAGAGGGGTTGGGTGTTAGGCCTACTCCAAGGGCCCGGTCGGTAGGACATCTTCGTAGTGTGTGTTTAATCATTTACTTGATTTTTATAAGAGAATAATTCAAAGGAAAAGGAATGTCGTTAGATTAAGTATTGAAAAAGTTTGTTGGTATTAAAAATTGTAATTGGATGTCAAGTATGAAAGTATTTTTCCGATTTCGTTATACAGAGTGACTGGAGTTACCTATAACACATACATCACGTAGTGTATTTTTTTTTTAGAACTAACAGCCTCTTTCTTATCAGTCATCACACAAGTACTGGAATGCCCATTCGAATCCAATTCCGAAAAAATAAAGATGTCCGCTTTATTACAGAAAGTTCATTATTCGATGTTCATTATAATATATGTTTTTTATTTGATATGTACAATTTTAACATAAAACGACGTCTTTTATAATGTGGGGATTTTGTGTACCAAGGGTAACAGGTACGAAAGTACTACGGGGCAAATGCTCTTTCTGTTGCCCTTGCATTCAACTATTTTAGTTTATAAAATGGCATGTTATGTTAAGTGATATGGAAAAAATGAATCCAAAATATTAATAAAAAAAATAATAATAACAAAAAAATGATGAAAAATGTGTTTTGTACAAAAGAAATCTATACGTTAAATTGTTGTATATTCTACCAGTTGTCATTTCGTGTCGAGTTGCGTTAAATCAGAACAGTAAAATAGTTTACCCCAAAAAAGTATATTTTCGAAAAATAATTTTGTAACATGTGAATGCACACCATCAATGTCTCTAGAGAACTACTTTGATGGCAGTTCAATGTCATTCAAGTCTACTGGTTGTACCGTGTGACTGTGTTGTTAGCAGTGACGTCAAACCAGGCGACATTAACAAGAATTTTTGTGGGGGCCCCGGGTTGGCAAATCTCCCAACTACCCGTAAAAGGGGAAAAACACAAGCTAGCTGCAGTGTTCAGTTCAATGTCATTCAAGTCTACTGGTTGTACCGTGTGACTGGGTTTTTTAGAGGATAAACCGGGCGACTTTTAAACAAGCAATGTTTTGGTGGGGGCGCCGGGTTGGCAATCTACTCAACTAACCCGTGACAAGTGGAAAAACCAACTAGCTACAGTTTTCGTTCAATGTCATTCAATTTACTTTTGGTACCGGTGGACTGGTTTTTTACATGACGCAAACCAGGCGACTTTAAACAATGCAATGTTTGGTGGGCGCCGGGTTGGAAATCTCCAACAACCCCTGAAAAGTGGCAACAAAAGCTACGCAGTTTCGTCAAGTCTTCAAAGTTACTGGTTGTACCGTGTGACTGTGTTGTTACCCCGGACGTCAAACCAGGCGACCCTTTAACAATGAAATGTTTGGGGAGGCCCCTTTTTTTGGCAATCTCTAAAAACTAACCCGTGAAAAAGTGGCAAACCCCAAGCTAGCTGCAGTTTCAGTTCAATGTCTTAAAGTTACTGGTTGTCCCGTGTGCTGGTGTTAAAAGTGACGTCAAACCAGGCACATTAACAATGCAATTTTTTGGTGGAGGCCCGGGGTTGGCAATTACTAAACTAACCCGTGCAAGTGGCAAACACAAGCTAGCTGCAGTTTTTCGTTAAAGTCATTCAATCATGGTTGTACCGTGTACGTGTTGTTACAGGACGTCAAAAAAGGCGACTTTAAAAAGAAATTTTTGGTGGAGGCCGGGTTTGGCAATCTACTCAATAACCCGTGACAAAGTGACAAACCAAGCTGGCTGCGTGTTCAGTCAGTCATTCGTTATGGTGTCCCGTTGACTGTGTTGTTGCAGTGAGTCAAACCGGGCGACATTAAAATGCAATGTTTTGGTGGAGGCCCCGGGGGTTTGGCAAATCTATCAACAAACCCCCCCCCCGTACAAAGGGGGGAAAAAAAAAACACAAGTGCTGCAGTGTTCTTTTCAAGTTTCAAGTCTAGGGTTTAACCGTGTGACTGTGTTTTTAGCAGTGAGTCAAACCAGGCGACATTAAAAATGCAATGTTTGGTGGGGGCGCCGGTTTGGGCAATCTACTCAACAAAACCCGTGACAAAGTGGCAAACAAAGTGCTGCAGTGTTCGTTCAATGTCTTAAAGTCTATGGTTGTACCGTGGGACTGTGTGTACAGGACGCAAACCAGGCGACATTAACAATGCAATGTTGGGGAGGCCGGGTTGGAAATCTACCAACAACCGTGAAAAAGGGGAAAACACGCTACGCAGTTTTAAGTTCAAGTCATTCAAGTCATGGTTGTACCGTGTGACGTTTTGTTAGCAGTGACGTCAAACCCAGGCGACATTAAAAAATGCAATGTTTTTGGGCGCCGGGTTGGCAACTACTAAACAACCCCGTGACAAAGTGGCAAACAAACTAGCTGCAGTTTTCATTTCAATGCATTAAGTTCTGGTTGTACCGTGTACTGTGTTGTTAGCAGTGACGCAAACCAGGCGAATTAACAATGCAATGTTTTGGGGAGGGCCCGGGTTTGGAATTTTCCACTAACCTTGACAAAGTGGCAAAAACAACTATGCATTTCAGTTCAATGTTCAATTCAAGTCTTACTGGGGGTCGTGTACTGTGTGTTAGCAGTGACGTCAAACCAGCGAATTAACAAATGCAATGTTTTGGTGGGGCCGGTTGGCAATCAAACTCAATAACCCGTGACAAAGTCAAAACACAAGCTAGCTGCAGTGTTCAGTCAATTCATTCAAGTTTACTGGTTGTAACCGCTGTGACTGTTTTTGTTAGCAGTGACGTCAAACCAGGCGCATAACAATGAAATGTTTTGGTGAGCGCCGGTTGGCAATTACTCAACTAACCCTGACAAAGGCAAACTCAAGCTAGCCCCCCCCCAAGTGTTCGTTCAAATGTCATAAATCTACGGTGTACCTTTGTGACTGTGTGTTAGCAGTGACTCAAACCAGGCGACTTTAACAATGCAATTTTTTGGTGGAGCGCCGGGTGGCAAATCTACTCAACTACCCGTGACAAAAAGGTGGCCAAACCAAGCTAGCTGCACGTTTCAGTTCAATTGTCATTCCAACTTACTTTTGGACCGTGTGACTGTGTTGTTTGCAGTGACGTCAAACAGGCACATTAACAATGCATGTTTGGTGGAGCGCCGGGTGGCAATCTACTCAATAACCGTGACACAGTGGCAAACACAAGCAGCTTGCAGTTTTTCAGTCAATGCATCAATTCTCGGGTTGTACCGGTTTGACTGTGTTTGTTAGCAGTGACGTCAACCAGGCGACATTAACAATGCAATGTTTTGGTGGAGGCGCCGGGTTGGCAATCTACTCAACTAACCCGTGACAAAGTGACAAAACAGCTAGCTGCGTGTTTCAGTTTAAATTTATTCAAGTCTACTGGTTGTCCCGGTGACTGGTTGTTACAGTGACGTCAAACAGGCGACATTAACAATGAAATTTTGGGAGGCGCCGGCTTTGGCAATCTACTCAACTAACCCTTGGGACAAGTGCAACCAAGCTAGTGCAGTGTTCATTTGTAAAGTCTTAAAAGGTCTACTGGTTGTACGTGGACTGTGTGTTAGCATTTGACGTCAAACCAAGGCGACATTAACAATGCAAATGTTTTGGTGGAGGCGCCGGTTGGTAATCTACTCAACTAACCGTGACAAAGTGGCAACACAACTAGCTCCCAGTGTTCAGTTAAATTCATTCAAGTCTACTGGTTGTACGTGTGACTGTGTTGTTAGCAGTGACGGTCAAACCAGGCGACTTTAAACCCAATCCCAATGTTTTGGTGGAGGCCCCGGGTTTTGGCAATCTACTCAACTAACCCGTGACAAAGTGGTAAACACAAGCTAGCTGCAGTGTTCAGTTCAATGTCATTCAAGTTCCCTGGTTACCGTTGACTTTTGTTTAGCAGTGACTTTCAAACCAGGACATTAACAATGAAATTTGTTTGGTGAGGCGCCGGGTTGGCAATCTACTCAACAAACCCCGTGACAAAGTGGAAAACAAAAGCTGCTGCGGGTTTCAGTTCAATGTCATTCAAGTCTACTGGTTGAAACCGTGTGATGTGTGTTAGCAGTGACGTCAACCAGGACATTAACATGCATGTTTTGGTGGAGGCGCCGGTTGGCAATTACTAAACTAACCGTGACAAGGGGCCCAAACACAAGCTAGTGCAGTGTTCAGTTCAAGTCTTTTCAAGCTACTGGTTGTACCGTGTGACTGTGTTGTTACAGTGAACTAAAACCCAGGCAAACATTAACAATGCAATTTTTTGGTGGGGGGCCCGGGTTGGCAATCTACTCAACTAACCCGTGACAAAGTGGCAAAACACAAGCTGTGCCAGTGTTGTCAGTTCAATGCATTAAAGTCTACGGTTGTACCGTGTGACTGTGTTGTAGAAAGTGACGCAACCAGGCAAACTTTAAAAAGCCAATGTTGGTGGAGGCCGCCGGGTTGGAAATTTCTACTCAACAAACCCGTGACAAAGTGGCAAAACAGCTAGCTGCAGTGTACAGTTCAAGAATTAAAGGGCTACTGTTGTACGGTGGACTGTGTTGTTAGCAGTTGACGTCAAACCAGGCGACATTAACAATGCAATGTTTTGGGTTTGGAGGCGCGGTTGGGCCAATTACTCAACTAACCGTGACAAAGTGGCCAAACACAAGTTGCTGCAGGTTCGTTCAATGTCTTCAAGTCTACTGGTTGTACGGGGTGACTGTTTTGTTAGCAGTGCGTAAAACCCGTGACATTAACAATCAATGTTTTGTGGGGCCCGGGTTGGCATCTGACTCAACAACCGACAAATGGCAAACACAAGCTAGCTGCAGTGTTCAGTTCAATGTCATTCAAGTCTACTGGTTGTACCGTGTGACTGTGTTGTTAGCAGTGACCAAACCAGGGACAAACAATGCAATGTTTTGGTGGAGGCGCCGGGTGGCAATCTTATTTCAACTAACCCGTGAAAAAGTGGCAAACACGCTAGTGCAGTGTTCGGGTTCAATGTCATTCAATTTAACTGGTGGTACCGTGTGACTGGTTGTTAGCATGACGTAAAACCCAGGTGACTTTTAACAATGCAATGTTTTGGTGGAGGGGGCCCGGGTTTGGCAATCTACTCAACTAACCCGTGACAAATGGCAAACCAAGCTTAGCTCCCATTTCAGTTCAAGTAAATTCAAGTCTACTGGTTGTACCGTGTAAACTGTGTTGTTAGCAGGGCGTCAAACCGGACATTAACAATGCAATGTTTTGTGGAGGCGCGGGTTGGCATCTATTTCAACTAACCCGTGACAAAGTGGCAAACACAAGCTAGCTGCAGTGTTCAGTTCAATGTCATTCAAGTCTACTGGTTGTACCGTGTGACTGTGTTGTTAGCAGTGACGTCAAACCAGGCGACATTAACAATGCAATGTTTTTGGTGGAGGCCCCCGGTTGGAATCTACCAACAAACCCCGTGAAAAAGTGGCAAACACAAGCTGGGCTGACGTGTCAGCTTCAATGTATCAATTTCCCCTGGTTCCCGTGGGGGTGGGGGGGAAAAATGTGTATGTGGCAGGACGCTAAAACAGCAACATTACAATGAAATTTTGGGTGGAGGCGCCGGGTTGGCAATCTACTCAACTAACCCGTGACAAAGTGGCAACACATGCTGCAGTGTTCAGTCAATGTTTTTCAAGCCAAGGTTGTACGTGGGGATGTTTTGTTAGCAGTGACGTCAACGGGCCCGACATTAACAATGACAAGGGTTGGTGGAGGGCCGGGTGTGCAATTCTCCCTAAACTAACCCGTGACAAAAGTGGCAACACAAGCTAGTGCAGTGTTCAGTTCAATGTCATTCAAGTCTTTTGGTTGTCCCGTGTGACTGTTTGTTAGCGTGACGTCAAACCAGGCACATTAACATGCAGGGTTTTGGTGGAGGCCGGTTGGCAATCTACTCAACTAACCCGTGACAGTGGCAATACACAGTAGCTGTGCAGTGTTTACCGTTCAAATGCATTCAAGTCTATGTTTTACCGTGGACGTGTTGTTTAGCAGTGACGTCAAACCGGCAACATTAACATGCAATGTTTGGTGGAGGCGCCGAGTTGGCAATTATCAACAACCGTTGACAAGTGGCAAACACAACTACATGCAGTGTTCAGTTAATGTCATTCAAGTCTACTGGTGTACCGTAGACTATGTATTAGCAGATGCCCACGACATTACAAATCGTTTGTTGGATGGCGTTACGCGTTGGCAATCTACTAACTAACCCGTGACAAGTGGCAAAACACAAGCAGCGCAGTGTTCACAATGTCATTCAAGTCTACTGTTGTACTGTATGTGTTGTTAGCAGTGACGTCAAACAGGGACATTAAAATGCAAGTTTGGAGGCGCGGTTGGTAATCTACAACTAACCGTGACAAAGTGGCAAAACAAGCAAGCTGCAGTGTTCTTATCTAATGTCATTCAATTACTGTGTGTGTGACTGTGTTGTTAGCAGTGACGTCAAACCAGGCGACATTAACAATGAATGTTTGGTGGAGGCGCCGGGTTGGCAATCTCCTCAACTAACCCGTGACAAAGTGCAAAACAAGCCTACGTGCAGTGTTCAAGTCATTCAAGTCGAAATTTATCCATGTGAGTGGTTGGACAGTGCACGTCAAACCAGGCAACATTAAACAATGCAATGTTTTGGGGAGGCGCCGGTTGGCAATTACTCAACTAACCCGTGACAAAGGGCAAACACAAGCTAGCGCAGTGTTCAGTTCAATGTCATTCAAGTTACTGGTTGTACGTGTGACTGGTGTGGTTAGCAGTGACGTCAAACAGCAAATTACAATGCAATGTTTGGTGAGGCCCGGTGACAATCTACTAACTAACCTGACAATAGGTGGAGCAACACAAGCTACTGCAGTGTATCAGTTCAATGTCATTAGTCCTTGGTTTAACCGGTACTGTGTGTTAGCGTGAGCAACCAGGCGAGTGAACATGCAATGTTGGTGAGGCGCCGGTTGGCAATCTACTCAATAACTCGTGACAAGTGGCAAACACAAGCTAGCTGCAGGTTCATTTAATGTCATGCTAGATGACTGAGTTTGTACCGTGTGACTGTTTGTTAGCAGTGACGTCAAACGCGACATTAAAATGCAAGTTTTGGTGGAGGCGCCGGGTTGGAAAACCAACTATCAAACTAACCACTACAATAGTCATAACACAACTGCTCGTGTTCATGTTGCATTTAAAAATCTAAGCTGTTGTCCGGTGTGACTGTGTTGTAGCAGTGACGTCAAACACCAGGCGACGATTTAACATTGCAATGTTTTGGGTCGGTTGTACGTGTCCGGGTTGGAATCTACTCAATAACCGTGACAAAGTGGCAAACTCAAGCTAGCTGCAGGTTGCAGTCAAGCTATCAGTCTTGTTGTAACCGGTGACTGTGTTGTTTAGCAGTGACGTCAAACCAGGCGACATTAACAATGCAATGTTTTGGTGGAAGGCGCCGGGTTGGCAATCTACTCAACTAACCCGTGACAAAGTGGCAAACACAAGCTAGCTGCAGTGTTCAGTTCAATGTCATTCAAGTCTACTGGTTGTACCGTGTGACTGTGTTGTAGCAGTGAGTCAAACCAAGGCACAATTAACAATGCAACTGTTGTGGAGCCCCTGAGTTGGCAACTACTCAAACTAATCCCGTGACAATGTGCAACCCAAAGCTAGTGCAAGTGTCAGTCAAGGCAATTCAAGTCTACTGGTGTGGGGCACGTGTTTGTGTTAGCAGTGACGTTCAAACCGGGCAACATTAACAATGCAATGTTTGTGGAGGCGGTGGAATCTACTCACTTAACCCGTGACAAAGTGCAACACACACTGCAGGTTTCAGTCCATTCATTCAAGCTACTGGTGACCGGTGAATCTGCTTGTTAGCAGTGACAGTCAAAACAGGGTACATTAACAATGATGTTTGGGAGGCGCCGGTTGCGCAATTACTCAATAACCCGTGACCAAGTGGCAAACACAAGCTAGCTGCAGTTTTAGTGAAATTCATTCAAGTCATAGGTATGTGGTACTGGTTGTTAGCAGTGACGTCAAACCAGGCGAACTTAGCAATGTTTGTGGAGGCGCCGGGTTGGCAATCTACTCTAACAACCCGTGACACTTAAATGTGGCCAACAAACAAGCTAGCTGCGTGTCAGTTCAATGTCATTCAAGTCTACTAGGTTGTACCGTGTGACTGTGTGTTAGCAGTGACGTCAACCAGGCGACATTAAATGCAATGTTTTGGTGGGCGCCGGGCATGACTAAACCTCAACTAACCTGACAAAGTGGTAAACCACAAGCTGTAGTTCAGTTTCAATGTCATTCAAGCTACTAGGTTGTACCGTGTGACGTGACTTGTTAGAGGTTAAGGCGAATTAACAGCAATGTTTGGTAGGACCGGCCGGGGGCCGCAATCTACCAACTAACCCTGACAAAGTGCAAACTAGCTAGTGAGTGTTCAGTTCCAAGGTTATTCATCTACTTGGTTGATCAGTGGAAACTGTGGTGGCAGTGGACGTCCAAACCCAGTCGACATTAACAATGCAATGTTTGGTGGAGGCGCCGGTTGCAATCTACTCAACTAACCCGTGACAAGTGGCAAACGTCAAGCTTAGTGCAGTGTCAGTTCCAATGCATTCAAGTCTACTGGTTCGTGCCTGTTACTGTGCATAAAAGTACTGCACTTCACAATCATCAATGTCTTGGTTGAGGGCCCGGTTGAGCTCTACTCAAACGTAACCAAAAAGGGAAACTCAAGGCTAGGCTCAGTGTTCAGTTCAATTCATTCAAGTCACGTTGTACCGTGGACTGTGTTGTAGCAGTGACGTCAAACCAGGTCGACTTACAATGCTAATGTTGGTGGAGGCGCCGGGTTGGCATTACTCAACTAACCGTGACAAGATGAAACCAGCTAGCTGCAGTGTTCAGTTCAAGTAAAACAGTCTACTGGTTCAGTACGGTGACTGTGTTGTTAGCAGTGACGTTCAAAACCAGGCGACATATAACAATGCAATTTTTGGTGGAGGCGCCGGTTTGGCAATCTATCAACTAACCCGTGACAAAGTGGCAAAAGGGCCGCAGTTGTTCAGTTCAATGCATTCACAGTCACTGGTTGTACCTTTCACTGTGTGTTAGCATGACAGTCAAACCAGGCGACACTTAACAACTGCAATGTTTGGGGAGGCCCGGGTTGGCAATCATCACTACCGTGCAAAGGGGCAAACAACAAGCCTAGCTGCAGTGTTCAGTATCAATGTCTTTTCAAGTCTACGGTTGTTACCGTGTGACTGTGTGTAGCAGTGACGTCAAACCAGGCGACATTAACAATGCAATGTTTTGGTGGAGGCGCCGGGTTGGCAATCTACTCAAACTACCGTGACAAGTGGCAAACACAGCTAGCGGCAGTGTTCAGTTCATGTCATTCAAGTCTACTGGTTTACGTGTTGACTGTGTTTGGGAGTGACGTTCAAACCAGGCGACTACAATAATGATTTGTGGGGCGCGCCGTTGCAATCTACTCACAAACCCGTACAAAGTGGCAAAACAAGCTACTGCAGTGTCATTCAATGTCATTACAATGTCTGTTGGTTGTCAGCGTGACCGGGCTGTTACAGTGACGTCTAAACCAGGCGCCTTGAACAATGCAATGTTTGGGGAGCACCGGGTGGCAAATCAACTACCGATGACAAGTGACAAACACAAGCTAGCTGCAGTGTTCAGTACAAACAACCATTAAAGCTCTACTGGTTGTACCGCGTGACGTGTTGTTAGCAGTGACGTCAACCAGTGACATTAAACAATGCAATGTATTTGGTGGAGCGCCGGTTGGCAATCTACTGCAACTAACCGTGACAAAGTCGCAAACACAAGCTTAGCTGCAGTGTTCAGTCAAGTCATTCAAGTCTACTGGTTGACCGTGGACTGTGTGTAGCAGTGACGTCAAACCAGGCGACATTAACAATGCAATGTTTTGGTGGAGGCGCCGGGTTGGCAATCTACTCAACTAACCCGTGACAAAGTGGCAAACACAAGCTAGCTGCAGTGTTGCGTGTTTTACGGGGCCGTCTAAAATATCGTACACGTATTTCTCTTCAATGTCCTGAATACAAAACTCCTCTGCATCTACAGAGAATGCATTTCCCCCTCGTGAGTCCTGAACAAGTTCTTGAACAGTTAACTATCATAAATATGTGTATAGTTTACATTTATAGCGTGACGAATCTGTAATATCAGTTTAAAACACTTTTCGATCGTCCACACTGAGCTCAAAGCTATTATACAATATTTGTCGTCTTCTATAGCCGGCATGCACGCAAGGACTATGGATTTATTTAGTTTAGCCAACATGAGGCTCTAGCTATTATTTGGATTTTGAGAAAAACACAGACATTTTGTCAAATGTGTGCGGTTAAAAACTGGTTCCCTACCAATAATAGGAAATTTATCATAAAAAAATCTTATTAAATGTGATGGATTTACTGTACCCATTATTTATGTTTTGCATAGGCCTTATTTGAGAAGAAAGAAATATGTCAGTTTAATAAAAATGGATTTATTAGCTCTTAGCTCAAATACTTATTCAGGTTTACAATATTTTGTAATAATTATTACAACGATACTTTAATCGTATGAATTGAAGTTTACATATATTTTTGTGTGATGATTTTAATTCATTTTCCCCCTTTTAGTACTCTCAGACAATCAAATATCAAATTATTTAACTACCTAAATCTTTATGGTAGATTGTATTTTGGACATTGTCCTACCCTCGTAAATTGGTTATACATTGGACTGATACTCCGTTTGTAGTACCCCACGTATTTAAAAGATTTTCGAAAGTGGGCATAATATAATGAGTTAAAAAATCTTCTTATAGTAGGCCTACTGAAATGTAGCAAACTAACATTAGAATGTCGCCATAATACACAAGACATTTATAAATTATATCGTTGGACGCTATTAAATTGATATGTTCAACAAAATCTCGAAGAATTTCTGTGTGTTTCAAGTGAAATTTTCCGAAAAGATCCTTCCAGTAAGACACCGCCTAGAAATCCACTTTGACTATATTATTTTCCAAGATATTGTTTGGTTTTCTTTCAATTTCAAACACGCCATGCAACTATTGTGTCGTTTCGTGAGTGACTTAATACTCGGAGCACTTGACTCGTCACAAATAGATTTGGAGCGAATGATTGAATCAGCTAGTCAGACTAACGGAACGCAACCCGGGTGAATAATGGTATAATTGAGTGGCTTGAACCTGCAATGCCCCCTAGGTGGTCACGACCGCCATTTGCATTGAGCCAGGCTGATATAATATACATTGGTATAGGGACCTTACTGAGTAATCTTGGAATTGAGATAAACCAAGCATTTGATACGATAATAATGACGAGTAAATTAGGAAATAGATTGGCCTGACGATAGCTCTGAGCAGTTTGCGAGACGTAATGAAGGATCGACTTGCGAAGTGAATAGTTGCTTACGTGCCTAAATAAAATTTGTGGGCTATTATGTCTTTTTAATACTTACGAAGTTCGTGTGTTTGTTAGCCTATTTTAATGAATGGTTTGCTATGTTGTTGGACCATTTCAAAGGTAGCACAATTTCAAAATAAGCTGTGCCAAATTGCAATTGAATGAGATTCAATTTTATGAAATGCAACACTTTATAATGTACTTGAAATTATTCCATATTATATACCACTGTAATGTTGTATAAAGCGAAGACCTACTTTTAAATTGATTTACACATATCCGGACATCAATGGCGGCATTTGGTTGTAAACACGTGTTTCATATTATGTCAAAACAGACAACAAACTTTGTGAAATGCTTATCTGCACGCACATGTAAGCCTGTTGTTTGTTTCAGTGACTTATCGAACATTCTTGTGCAATAAAACTACAAGCTCAGCCGGAATAAAAGAAACGAATGACGATCTTTTTGTTTCGTAGTAAAAAAAGTTATTTTTATACTTTAATTGAGTTTTGAACGTTACGTATTTTCCAGTATACTACAATCACTATTGATGACACAATCCAGCCGATAAAAGCAATGCCAAGACTTTTCCCCCGTTTAGTCTTTGTACATGCAGACGCTATGCAAGTATAGTTCATGTGTTACTTATTGTTTTTACCAAAACAGAAACAATATGACAACGCATAATCGAACTAGGAATTCAAAATCAGTAATAAATCAGAGTCTTTTATTAGACATTCGATTCGTATACGATATGAGTTGTAACACGGTGTTCAGTGAAGCGTTGATCGCCGTCGTCGATACCAACCAAACTGTCCAGCAAGCCACGCCCACGGAAACACGCAAATATATCATTTATCAATGTAGGGCCTACGGGAGATAACGATGAAGTTATTCCATTGTTGTAGAACTGGATGAAGTAGAAAAAAAACAAGTAGAATATTAATGAATGTTTGTCATTTAAAATTTATGCGTTTTGATGTGTTGATTGAGTTCGTATTTTCCATGAAATCTACAACTTGAATAGCCTGAGGCAAAGAACGGGAGTGTCTGACTGTCAAAAGTCCGACTGTCTAACTTTGTCACATTGGACTATCGAGCGCCCAAATACACGCACACACACCAAGCAAACCTATTTTCTATCAACAATATTAATCACTAGTCATGTCGTTTATCAATGGAAAAATAATATTTAATCCTTGTATATGAATCAATAGACATCAAGCAATAAAACATGGCTCCAAATTGATGTAGACCACTACACGAATGCATTTGTATATTATACTTGTCTATTACTTTGGTTATATTATTCTGTGAAATAACGAATAATTTCTTATCAAACTAATCACAATGAATGTTGTAACGGCACTAGTATTAACAACAAAGAAAATGCCACTGCACATTAACTGATAACAATTGTCATCGATCCTTTTTGTAAATACACACACATGTTTAGCAATAAAAAAGTGTCAAAAGTGTCACATTTTTTAATCGTGAAAATGGGTATTCTTTTGCGTCACAAAGTTTGATATATTAATGAAATTAAAGTTAAAACAAATGTTTCGAAGCAGGATGGACGTTTCAAGTGACAAAAATAATGAAAGAGTATAATGATACAGATTCACGAGTATCTGGTGATTACTATGCTCTTGAAGGTACAATTCCAAATTTGTTTGGAACCCAGTATTGAAACTATGTAGACCTGTGCTGAGAAGTACGCAGCAACGGGGACCCCTGCCCAACCACCGTTTCGCAAAGTTGTATCTTCTGTTGAGAACAGCTCTTATGACTAAACTACTAGTTTCTCGGAACTTGGGTGCTGAAAACCACAAGCATGGAGACCAAGGCAGCCCAAACACCACGAACTTTAGAGAATCTGCACGCTTCAGCGAGCTTTAACACTTGACGTTCTTGTTAGTCTCGCAAACTACATTTTAAATTAACCTACCACATACTTTGGATTTGTTAGAATTGTGTAGGCCTACTTACACAAATATTTTACTGTTTATATGTTTCTAGTTTCATGACCCTTTGTTCTTTGAAGATAATTAATTATAAATCAATTATTTTGAGTTTATATTTGATGTTACTTTATCTGAGCTAATTTCTTTTCTATAACTCCAATAAAGAAACAAGGCATTAATTTATCTGGTCTAAATATAAGAATTCTAAAATAGGTGGTGTAACCGTATGACCTGGTTACATTTAATCCGAGTATGTTCGATTAGCTTGGACAGAAGTTACATGATTTACAATTTATCGTTATGTTACAATTAGAGATAAATTTGACACCACAACCACAAAAGCAAAATGTATCCGTGTGTTTTAAACAATTACTGGGACATTCATTCATATTCAAATATACACGTGTTGTTTTATGGCTGCAAACAAATGGAATCAAACCTACTCAATTGAAAACTCGGCGCTTCTAGTTGTGTTTTGAACTGGTTTGTCCGAATTAAAATACAACACCGTAACTTTTGTTTATAATTAATTTTTCTCTTGAAAGCTGTCTGAAAATGCAAAATAGATGGTAGGGTATATTGATTCCGGTAATAATTTGTACTACTGTACCAGTACCACAATGTCTACTCAATATATAAATTCAATATTGGAGTATGTCACGTAGATATTTTGTCAGTGATTGAATATAATTTATTCGTTATTACATCCTTTATAAGTTATCAGAACTAAATTTAACTATTAAACTGGGTGACGTAGTCTTTAATAACTTTACTCGATACACTGTGATTACTGACCAAACCTTGGTGTTATTCCGAAATATTCAAGTTGTATTGTATAATGAACGGAACGTATGTAATCACACTTCTCTAGATATTGAGTCTCTCCGATGTTTTAATTAAAAACGTAATCTACGGTGATATTCTGTTGTAATGTTGTTTTTGTACGTTTGTGTTTCAAGACTGAATTTTGCTACCTATTTAGGTGGTTGCGGAAACAAAATTAAGAAGCAGCACATCTTTGGTAATATTTTAAGATCTGTTCAGCAGCCTGTAAGCCTACACGATTAAATATTATGTTACTTTGTATAGTTTTAAATTTAAGATATGTTTTAACTTTTCTAAATGTGTAAATAATCTACATACATTGCGCATTAGCCTTCAAATAAAATAGTAAAAATTCGTTCATAGACTTCTTTTAAAACCGAATCATAAAATTATCTAAATCTAATTTTCTTAATGTTTGTATCTCACATAATTTTGCGATAAGTGTCTTTGTAGAAGCTATCGCTTTCTTCTTTATCTCATCTGATCAATATTTCTAACATCTATATTGTCAGTCGGCCGTGAAAACATGATTTAAAAACCGCTGTCACTGCAGTTTTGCAAGTGGTATATTCCGAAGAGCGAGGAGTGAGTGGTAGAGAATCGAATCCAATAGTAAAACCAACCCAACCCAAGGGATGACTTCTCTGCCGTGATACAAAGCAGGCCGCTGTTATCGCTACGACTAGTGATGGCAAAGCCTTCTAGATCGTTACTCGAGGAATAAGGATCGAGTGGGATTAGCTACAGTATCGTGGTCAGTACAATACGGACGTCGCATCGTTGGCTGCCTGTTCTTCACATAATCCGAAGCTCGTTTAGCAAGACTAAATTAAATTCTTTGCAAAGTTAACTCAATGGAAATGTCTTTCTTTGGATGTTTCGTCAATCCCCTTATATGATGAATTTACAGCGTAACTCCTTTTAAACCGGATGCTGTAGATATGTTAAAAAAAATTACTGTCCCCCTCTGTAAATCAGTTATATAACTGAGTGGGTAGACTCTAAATACAATTTATTTATTTATTTATTTATTTATAAATTAATAGAACCAAATAAATTCGAGTAAGTGATCACAGAATTATTATAATTTTGAAAAATTATAAAGGATCATCATCATAAGATCATTATAATTGGTTATAATTGGTTGGTTTAATAAAAGCCCAGAGCCACCCCATTTGTGTTCATCATAGTTCACAGATATTAAATTCTCTTGAGACTCAGAGTCTCATATTTCCTCTTTCCCAATTTTTTTGTGAAACGTCTCATGATGTCTTTGCTCTCATCAACAACATTGTTTATACATGTTTATACATGAGTTCACCACCACTTCCTGCTGGAATGGCGAAATTCACTACCGGCCGGTTAACAGCTCTTTACTAAACAATGGTTGGTTTATTGTCTATATTTAAAAGGGGTTTGTTAAACGGTGTGTTGTGTATACAGAAAATAAAAACAAGTAATTCACTTGGATTTCAAATGTTATTTACTTATTATTAGTAGAAGTATTAACTATTTTAAGCACCATCTTCAGATCACTGTAAAAAAATCATATGTCATGAAATCAGGCAATAATTTTGCATAAAAATGGAATTTCTAGGCCTATTTGCGAACCACGTTTTATTTTTTTTTAAATATGTAACAATTCCATTTTACAGCATCTTCTTTTCTGTTAATAAGTCTTATAAATATACACATGTGGAATTTGTAATTAGTTATTAGTGGGTAAGTCATGGATAGCTATGACTAAAACGCAGTTCCACCAGCTCTAACCATGCACTAGACTAGACACTGACATCCGTCGGCCCTTAGTACATTAAACATTACAATATTTCTACAACCCATCCACGTATTACATTGCGCTAAAGCCTGAGATTAACAAACCAGACTGCAACCTAATAACCAAGATGGCCACTCTGCACATGGGACTCCGGGATTCGAGTCACAGTGCCGGGTAATCGTTTTTTATCATAATACTTTCACATAATATAATATAATTACATGTTTTACGAGCCTCTATGCGGTCATTTGTGTAACGGTCACTATTATAACCCGCGGTCCTGACATATCCTGTTGTTTCAGGGCTTTCATACACACGAAAAGCACAGTCATAAAACTGGGTGTGATGGCTAAAACGATTCAACGATTCAGCACAGTTTGATTTTACTCAAATCCTTTTACTGCATATGTGTTAACGTTTTATAATAATAATAATAATAATAATGCACAAGACATCGAATATGTCAACACATTTGATGACACACGAACAAAAATAAATCACAATACTAAATGCATTCGGTATTAGTTTTATGATAGGCATATAACTTTTAGTAATTATGTGAATGATTTACTAAATGCGTTGGAAAAACAATATTGATGTTCACATTTACTCAATAGTTATGTACAACTGAAGAGCATGAACATGTATTTAGATTATTTTGAATGCCTCGCGAATAAAGGTATGTAAGCTAAGGTAAGGACTGTACTAATGTTTAGTCGATCAATTGAGTTTTTAATCGGTCTCCCCTCATTGCATCAGTGCAATCATTATCACAGTTTACTCGTATTATAAACCGCGTTGTCACTTGTAATTTGTATATTGATTAGGTGGACATCATGCAGCTGTATAATCAGTGACGTCAGCACGATGTCAGCGTAGCTACCTCGTAAGTCAGAGATAATTGTGTTCTCTGTTCTGTGGTCACACTCTATGAAACCCATTTAGCACACATGATTTATAAGTTTAATGTATGTATAATATCATTAAAGGGGTATTTAACCGCTAAACTCAAAAAATATATTTCATTCAGGCTAACTTGTAATGAATTTAGCAATTAACAGAAAAATTATTGGGGTCACCATGACCTCCCAAAAAATGGTCAAACATGACATTTTTCGAGCTAGGTCCCATCGGCAAAAATATCTCATAAGAAATAACATGGGGACGATCTTTATGCCCCGTGACCTTGGAGGATTTTGATCCAAAAAAATATTGGCCATTATTGACGTACTCGACAGTCTTTGTGTAAATTCTCTATAATTTGTTTTGTAATTTGGGCAAATAGTTCGGTCAAAATATGCTGATTACCAAGATGGGGTGTGATTTTGGAATGCATATTTTTGCGTGTTTGAGGGTATATTTGGGCACAGTTTCAAGACACGATGTTATAAAGGGGCATTTTAGATTGGTAATGCTCTAGTATCTATGTGGACCAAAAAAGAAGCAGGTTAAAACCGATTTAAAAAATTTCCCAAACACCAATTTTCGCCAATTTCTGGATCAAAAAAATTACAAAATTCGTGTTAAATCACAGTTACAAGATATAATTTTTTAAACGGTCATTTAAGTGTAGTATTGTGCTATAGATCACGTGGTAAAAAATAATTTTTGGGGTTTTTAGCCCCTTTAAAGCTCATCCATGTGATTATTAGTTGTGACTGTGTCTTAATCTGTATATATTAAATATGGTAGCTGGACGAATGAGTTAAGTTAAAACAAATTTTTTACAACATTTTCAAGATAATATACGCTGAAATATAAATGAATAGCGGAAATAATTATTTGTTAATTATTTGCTTGGAGTCGTGTTTGGAGCCATCAATGTTGAAAATGTCTGCCGAAATGTGTTGCAAATTTACATTGTGTCTATTCTACGTAATAGTTATAGTAAAAGAGCAATTTATTTCCAGAGATAAACGAAATGATAGCACTGCAACCATCCATCTAATCGCGTAGGTATAATTATGTCAATTTGTGAAACGAACATTGAATTTTCTATGTCATAAAATACACTCCCTGGGTAATACTGTTATTCACACAGCACTTGTAAACGCAGCAATTATTCATGTTAAGCCTTCCTTTTTGCACAATTTACCCCTGTGTTGTGAAACCGCTGAATGCAGCTATGTGCTTCTATGGAGATTGTAAACATGCCGGGGTGTAATGGTTTGAATAGCCTTTGTTCGAGAGTAAATTGAGAGTCCTTTTTTGTTATCAAAGAAAGTATAAGTTGTTTGGTCTATGTGCTAATAGACGAGCTTCTCACTTTACGCTTTTTATTTCCACAGCTAGATTTATAGCACGATCTGAATGACGACCTTACGTTGTCTTTATGAGGTCGTCATTTTATCTACTTACTTTCAAAACATAGTTTTGTGACATTAATAAAATGTCTTCGATCTAATAAACATTGGGTACTAGTTTGAGATTAGAAGAGATTATCTCGAAAACTCTCTCGGAGATTTTCTAAACTTGAGCGTATATTTCTGAGACCAAGGCATTCGTATAGAACGCCTAAGTAGAGAAACATATAAATTTGAACATACAATGCAAACTTTTATAATGAAAACGAAATGAAAGTTTATTCCCTACGTTAATCACCGACATTTAAGACAAAAGAACAATTTAAAAATGTGAACGCACGAACATTGTACCCCCAATGTTCTTCTGTTTTGTGAAGGTCCTCTTCGCATAATTTAGGCTCAAGGGGCTACGCTCTCTTCTCTTCCCATGTCACACGCTATTAATGTTTAACGACTACCCCGAAGATAATGGCCCGGCCGCGCGCTATACGCGCTACGCTGGACGCAGACGAGCAACCCTCAAGCATACTCGTGTGATTTCATTGTGATCCAGCCTTGCTGAAACAATGACTCGCATGGCAGCTCCCAATCAACGAGACGTAGATCAGAGAGTGAAACGACATAACATATGATTAGGCTACGGATTTGCATGATTATATTTTAATATTGAAATAGTTGTGCCAACATTATTTCTCTATTGAACGATTTTTTAGGAAACAAAAACATGGCTACTAAATGCTACAAAGAGTTATTCATAAATGATATTGTTTGTTTCACAAATCAGTTATAGCACAAGCACTGATTATCAATAATGGATAATGGATATAACTAGCGATACAAAATGCTTTTAAAAGTCAATGAATGGAAATGAGATATTAGCGGGAAATGTTTACGGGAAATTTATACGATTGACCTAAAAATAACAGGCGCTGGGTAAACCGTGGGAGGAGGGAGTTATTAGTTGGGTGGTTTTGTCCTGGAGAATGAATAAACTAGAAACATAATAACAAAACAACAATAAACTTATCCGCTTAACACGAGAGTTAAAAATATTCAAACATAAATCGTGTTCTCGTAAATTTGGAGATTGTTAACCACAGCTAAAATTCTTAAATTCATGAAACAATAATACCTGTTGACTAGCTTGTAAGAACAAATTAATTTTATATTCAATTCACGATGTCAAATGTCAAATGTCAAATTCAGAATAAGATGAATCTTACCTACGCGACACACGCGGGCTTTCAGAAAAACTTCAATCAACAAAATTAAAATTATTGGTAGTTTTTACTTTTTACTATTCTTATTTTCGACCAACATTCAGAATGCAAACACATAACGCTCAAGTAATCTGACTTAAAACAAGATTAATATGTACCCAGACCTGACGATACGGTTGGCCTCGTACCTTGGAGCTGCTCGTAAACCTTATGCTAATACATGACATGACCTAATTGAGTTTAAAAACAACGATATATTCAAATATCTAAGCTAAGACGATATCCCTTCTTCATAACCTAAAGATGCAATTTATTCTAAGCAATGAATTCAATTCTTGGTTTACGAATTAAATATTAAATTATCATTTATCAAATAAGACTATTTAACGCTCCGCTCCGTTGATAAAGAAATATATCAACATATCCGGAAAAGAAATCCTGAATAACTCAGCATAGTGTATACACATTATTTACCTCTAATATTAAAAATATTATAAGGGTAGCTGCCGCGCCCTAATAAAAAGTGGTAAAGTTTGACTACAAAAAGTATACTTGCTGAAGAAATCATTTTATTCCTTTAGACGAATTCTTAATACCTGTCCAACTTAAGATTTGTGTAACGTATGTATTTATAAAAATTATTCGTATTGTTTTGTTAATGTTTGTATCTGTATGTATAATATAAAATAAACTTTGTTTTCGAACATAATTAGTTTACAATATGGTTGTTTGAATGCATGTCTTATAGCCCAGAAATAGTCTTACCGTTCGTACTTCCTACAATCACGTGAATACTTTATAGTTCTGTCGAAGACATGAACCTTACGGCTACTAAACTGTTTACATTACTGTCGATCACGATTCAATTGAATCAAGATATGGATGTTTGAATGTTAATAGTATGTCATTACTGGCTATGACACCACAACGCACCGACGATTAGCTAAGTAGGCTTACATGACGTGCGTGAGCAGTATAGATTACACACAATTCGCGTGCTCAACATAAATGGTGTTTTGATGATGGTTTTTTGACAATGTACTGTTATACAAATTGAGAATGAATTTGACCTACTATTTCGATAGATTATTTTCATATGTCTTTCGACTGTAATGAGTAATGATACTTTTCTCCTAAATTATGCACCAGTCTACCACATTAAACACAATCAAATTCATAAGAAATATGTATACTTGTAGCATGGTTTCGAAAAAACAAATGTTTTCTGCATAAAATAAAAGTATGTCATCGCTGCCATTTCTGAAGATATGGGCCAGTTAAAATGATAGACGACCACCGCGTTGAGTTTATATTTTAACAAGAGTATGCAGTCAAGCCTTACTTGTGTAAAACTTAATAATATGCAATTAAGTGATCTTTAATTGTTTAATAATACTGTTTTCACCACCATCCTATGAAATGTGTTTATTGCACTATACTCGAAATCGATATTTTGAAGACGTATCGTACACAAAACGTTGACTGATTGGACAATGCTATGAGGAAGAAGGTAAACGGGTTCTGTTTCTCAAGCTTTGAGTCCGACGTTGAGTCTGAGGCGAGCACGAATGACATGGCAGGACACACGGCGGAAACAGATACAAACAGGAAATTGCCTGCCAAGGCCAG
Organism: Sweltsa coloradensis; assembly: GCA_024449915.1. NCBI lineage: Eukaryota > Metazoa > Arthropoda > Insecta > Plecoptera > Chloroperlidae > Sweltsa > Sweltsa coloradensis. The sequence goes on along the minus strand of JAMZAV010000228.1, from coordinate 395,729 downwards.
GAACAGAGAAGACATCGAATGCCCCAGGGCTAGACGGGAACCGCGAGCACAGGCCTAGCACACAAACACAAAGACAGGGAGTGAAAACAGTAAATGTAGATTATGATAGATGACTTATTTGCTGGTAATTTTTTGTGCGGGGTATTCTCTTCAAAAAACAACAAACAAAAAATTAAATGAAATAGAGAAACTAATATGCATGTTTGAACTAATATGCACCACCCCTTTTGACTATAACGCTTTCAGTATTCCTTAGCCAGCGGTTTAGCCGAGGTCGTTTAAACCTTTTCCCACTCGACCACCGAAGTTAAGCAGAATCGGGCGTGGTCATGGGTAGAGTGGGTGACCGCTAAACTTTGAAACTCACGTATACATGGAGGGTTCGAGAGCTAGTGTAATGGCTTCGTTCTCCTCGACGTCTGCTCGGCAGTCCGGGTTAGTGGAGGAACCTATATGACTGTCAAAGTTACATCGTCCTTTCGGTTGGGACGTTAAGCCGTTGTTCCCCTTGGTACTTTTCGAAAGGAGTAGGCTACGTGCCTTGCCGGTACCGGATTTCCCCTCCTCCCTTCTGTTCATAATTCATCCTCATCTATCACCACTCATCGTCTCGAATAGCCAAAAAAGTGCATTAATATGAGACGTTAAGCAATATCCAATCAATTAATCAAACACTGATTGTTTTGCACTAGCATGTGCAATGACGTACATAAGCTTTGCGTAGCAAATTGAGCATATGTTTGACCAACCGCCGACTGGATGGTAGAATAACTGCCATTTATATCTAAACAGTTTTGCGCCTTTGAGTCTACGCTAAACTGCGTATCGCTATCATACGTCACACTTCTTTTCGTTTTGTCTTTTGGCGGGAAGCCAGATTCAAATTTTTAAAGTTAAATATTGACAAAAGTATATTAACCCGAGACAAAAAAAACTTTTTTATTATTATTTTTTAGATATTGTTAACATATTTGAGTTCTGGAATGAAGGCTAGTTCCCTATTGTGATGTTTCTATGAAGATATGTTCTTATAACACAATTCTAACTAGGCCGCTTTGCTAACGCTTTACAAGTCGCGTTGATGGATGAGATTTTATGGTTGATTATCGTTGCCCTTAAAATACGATTTTTATGAGAAATATTTCTTTGATAGTCCCTAAAATCATAAAATATCTAAGTTGAGTGATTTCAAACGTTCCCATAAAGTTTCATCAAGATCGGAGTCGCGATTTGTCCGGTTGCGGGTCAAATATCACAAAAATATCGCATTAAAAAGCGGGGGAAAAAATCGTAAAAGTACAATATTCATGAGAAATATTTCTTCAATTGTACCAAAAAATGTGGCAGATCTACGTTCAAGAGATTTCGAATTGTCCTCTCCAATTTTCATCAAGATCTCATTCGCACATGCCGTTTGCCCGGTAGAGCAAACAAACAGAAAAAACGAGCTATTTTTATCCGGGTAGGCCTAAGTGAAATAATTGAAGTCCAATAATCCAATAATGTTTCTTTTAGGACATAATATTACAAAATATCCACGAACAGGATACCTGTAAAATTACAGTGTAGTAAATATGTGTTTTTAACGTAGCTTTTAATAATCCCCCGCCTTATCATAATCGTACTTATCACAACGTTGCCTTCCTGCTGATAGCGTTGGTTAGCAATAAACACATGAAGATAATATATAGCTTACTTGATTCTGCTTGAAGTAGTTGTACTTTCATAAGCGTGACGTTATTATGCCACATATCGATCAGCCAACGATTGATTAGATATAATCGCGGTCTATTTCATGTAGTGAAGTATGTGGATTGTTAAATCCACACAATTACGGAAAATATTAAGTATTCATAAAGCGTTAAAAATAACATGCTTCTAACCAGAACTGACACGACTATTAATGGCGTGGTGAAAAAAACAAGTCATAATGACTCGTCAGAAAGTTTTGATGAAAGTTTGTATTTATTCATTTATATATTGATTGATTGATTGATTTATTTATTTGCTAATTTATTTATTTATTTATTTATTTATTTGTTTATGTATTTACTTATTTATAATTAATTAATTAATTAATTAATTAATTAATTAATTAATTAATTAATTTATTTAAAGTCTATATCTTACCGTTAATGTAACTTTACAAAAGAGGTTGTATTCTGTGCCAGATTTGCGAAATAAACGTTCAGTTTGTCATTCATAATTTTTTGAAGCATATGTTCCTATTACATGGTTTGTCATCTATTGTTATCACTGGAGCGTTATGAACAAGGACTGATAAAGAATTCAATCTTTTCTTCTGATTATAATCCAATCACATTTTACACTTAAGGAGCCGGCAAACCCGCGGTGTCCACGGATTGGGTGTTACTCCGAGCCGTATAAAAGATAATGGCCGCTGCCATTGCCAATGCATAACACATATTTTATTTGAGTACACCATTTTACTCGAAGGTTGCGTTTGTGATAGTTAATTTTTGGATTTTTAATGTTTTTCTGTCATTGCGTGGCATGATTATTTTGTCCTCTCATTAGTGCTTCTTGTGTTTAAGATTTTATTTCTTTGTACATGTATAGGCTGCAGAGGGCAGTATCGATGCCCTAAAACGGCCTTCTCGACCCTTGGTCGGGAAAAATAACACTAAATACAATACAATATGCTATAAATATACTTCCCGATTGAAATTAATGTTATATTACTCACACCTTTTTTTACGAAACTCTGTATTGTGGGTGGGTGTAACACATGAACTCATTTTTGTGTTTGCCAAAATCGCCAAAATATAATTGAAAGTGCTAACACAATTAAGATTTTTCTGAAAAGGCGTTAATACATTCGTTATACGCCACTAATAACCACACATCACTCGTCCGGCAATCGGGAGACCGGGGTTCGATTCCTCGCTGAGATGGATTTTGTAATTTCTGGATTGATTTACATAAAATACATAACATTACAATTTCTAATGTTTTTTTATCCTAAGACAGTTTCGACAATAGATATTGCAATAAAATCTTGTGTGAAAAAGCTCGCTAGAAAATGTGATTTGAAGTGTAACAGTTAAAAGTTAATAACGCTTTAATTATTTTCTAATCCAGTTACGATTTACTTATTAAGCATTGGTTCCGAAGTATTGGAGTGTATGCTTCGTATAGGTTCTAGTAGTGTTTTAGGTACCGCGTTATTGTTTCAGATGGCTACTTTTAACGTGTGCGTTAATTGTTTGCGCTTAACAGGAATATTTGAATCATGACATAAAGCCGCAAGTATAGCAATTTTAAGATTTCCCGGTAAATTTACTTAGTTGTACGAATTCTCTGATTTTCATCTTTTGACAAAAAAATCACCATATCTTGGCTTTTTCTAATGTAGGTCAAGCTTATTTTGATGCAAAATTTAAGTTAACGCTGAGATACACATTTCAGTAAAAATACATTTTAGATTAAAAAACAATGAAATTACATGTTTGGAGTAGGCTAAGCTATGAAATACGTTTTAAGATTAGTGGTGGAGTTGTAACCCGTGAGCTCATTTATTTACCAGGAATATCTCCACTCTACGAACTAATTGTTTTATTTTACTTGTTTATGGTAAGTCACTCGTTTTAATATTACTGCTATTCTAATTTGATTTGAATTTATAGGTTTTATTATCTTTAGTGTTGTTTCACTGAGAAGGATTTCAGTTCAATAAGTTTCTTACAGCATAATACGTCTGCTGAAGATCGGGTTTTAAAATTAAATTTATTCCTTGGAAATAAAAACGAACGGATTAAATAAAGTTAGACCAGATTTTTTAATATTAAACATAAGAGGATCATTCGTAGTTTATAGTTTATTTGGATAAAGGGCACGTCAACTGTTTGATCATAATGCACCACTCTAGCCTAGGGGATATATGGGGAGGAAAATCTCATGCTGGTCAGAATTAGCCACGGGTATAGTGGGAGGAATACAGGGGTCTCACGTCGTGGTCGTCATCGTCTTTGTCATCGTTCGTATGCATTCGTAGGTTGCGCCCTCAACACGAGGTTTTCCCGTTAGCTATTGCATTTATTTTACTGATTTGATACACAAATAATTATTTGACTTACGTGAAAAGAGTTTATGAAAAGTATTTAAATACTGCGATAATGTTTATGTATTGATTTATCTTTTATTGAAACGTAAACAATTTAACCTTTAAATGCCGATGCTCGTGCAGTTTGAATCGAAATAATGTGTTGTATATACGTCTACTCCACATCGTTTGGAGATTCCTTGTTGATTAAACTTATAATTGTTAAGGTTTTAGCTCGGATTGGTTGGTGAAAAACCCTTAAGTCTCAAATAAGACTAGTTCCAAATACTAATTCCTTATTATTCGTGAATAAATGTAAAGTGCAAATTCTTTTCGTTTTTCTTTTTTTCTTTCCTTTTCTCCCAATTTTTTTATGTTTAATTCATTAATTAATTGTATTTAATATCCTTTTTGAATTTGTTACTAAAATTATTGTTATAAAAAATGAAACTATATAACAGGTTGTAACGTTATAAATATAAATCATTGGCCTTTTTCACTGTTAGTTAACAAAATATTTATTTAAATGTGATATTTTATTTTATTTGTGTGTTAATAATTTGGTACTAATGCACAGCCATATTTATAATAATTTGTGAAATGTTTTTTGTCCTGTCTGTTGTGGTTTTTTAATTGTTAATTTTGTTTGATAAAGATTTCTGGAAAGAAATCGAAATATCACATTTAAATAAATATTTTGTTAACTAACAGTGAAAAAGTCCAATGATTTATATTTATAAAATTATTGTGTTTTAATACATTGTTGTAATATTAATATTTCAAATATTTACTTAACTATAAGTAGTTCATTGTTTTGTCTGCATCTGTGTAATTAGATTTATTTAGTAGTCCTCCTTTGTAAATCAGTTTTTAACTGAATATAGGATAAACGTTAAATAAATAAATAAATTAATACATAAAATAACATTTGACAACAGTAATTAATACCCAACGTTTTTCGAATAAAAGCCAGCTTGTGAACCTAATAAAACAATTCAAATATACCTTAGAACACATTTCCTATGTAAATGCCAGAACGCTTTTCCATCCCTCTTTTCTTTGAAAAGACCACTCATTATAAGTTGGAAGCGATTCATACGCATTAACTCTAATGAATACCGTGCTGAATTGAGTTTGCTTCCTACTGCGTGAAAGGTCAGACAAACTCCCTTTTAAGATATCAGCGAGGGACTTGTTAAATAGCAAACCACTGGCTCTCATCATAGCGTTCAAGTTAAAGTTTGGGAATTGCATGAAGTAGAAAGGTACCTCAGAGTTTGGTATAGGAACTTTTAAAAAACAACGCGCTCCTTTTTCGGGAATTTATAAAGGAACGCATTTTCCCTTTTCCTTTTTTACTTTTAAGTTAAGAGAACTTTAACACAAAATTAAAACACTAAGACAAAAATTTAAAAATAATTATTAATGCTCCTTTCACAGAAAAATGTTTAAAACACCGGCCTGCATCTACATTTGAAAACGGATTTTAACCTGTAATATTTTTGCGATGGCGCGGTTCAAACATCGTGACCTAAATCTTATATAGGCCCTACCATAATTTCTCCGCTAAACTGCTAAAGGAACTTGTGAACGGGGACTGCTTTTCTGGAATTCAAAACTTACTTGAATGATAAGGAATTGTAACTTTTACAAGTGTATTTTATTGACCGAGTAACTTAGCTTTAGAAGTTCCGTTTTTGTGAGATCTTAGCCCACCATTATTTTACGTGGACGCGTACGGCCTTGCAGCTCGCAGTATGTCGCATATCCAGGAAGTCTGGGAAGGAAATAGCTAGCGGTCTATTTATAAAACATGATAAAGAAACAAACTAAATACACATTGTTCAGCAAATAACTTGTAAATCTTTTAAGATCGCAGTGCTACTTGTTCAGGGTCTGAAAAAGAGGTACTTGTTATATAATAACAATAATGACGTGCCAGTGAATCTGAAATAATGTATAATAAGTTCACAAAGAGACGCATCACTCAAATAAGTTATTTATGTACATATGTGTTTTACACATACACAGTGTACACTTTACGGTTACTATTGACGGTTCCAATGAAAACATTGATACGACTAACGCCAATGTTGCAATTTGCTTCGTGAAGTGTGATGTCGAGCAGTTGCTGGGCCGAGCATGGTCACTATACACATTGCTGTGTATGTCTGTGCTCATTTCGGCAACTACTCGAAATCTCACCTGAGGAGGCCAAGTGCAACATTGTCGAAACGTCCAAATAGGAGAGCATGTAAGTGGTTTAACCGTAAAGTTGTACACTATGCATTACAATTCAATCTCTCGACAATCTCAAACTCAACAATGTATACATATAGGTGTGCAGGACAATACATTGCTGCGGAACATAACGTGTTAACAACAGAGGAGAAGAGCAATCCTCGGGCGCACGCAAGGAGGTGCGCGCGAGTCCTCGGAGGTAAGGGGGTAGTGTGCAGTGCAGGGTACTCACAACGGTCGGCGGGCGCGGTGTCACCTCGGGAGTCGGAGAGTCGTACGAGCGTCCAACCAGCGTCGAGCGGGGGCTGAGAGCTACTGGGGCGCCGAGCACAGCGTCGCTCGCTCACGCCGGCTAACATCGGCTGTTTCCGCCAACACGCGACCGACAGAAGAACCGACCGACCTTACTACATGGCAACGTGAGAAATTTATGTGTTTGACCTGTTAATTAGCCGATACGTAGCCAATCAGAAGAGTAATAGGACACTAATCGGGAGTAAGTAAGGAAGAATTACGTTAGCTATTCGACGGCGATGGGGGAGGAACAGGCTACCGTACTCTTCTTCTCGTTGCTTAGCATGCGATGGCTGCATTATCAGAAACCCTACTTTTACTTTTCGAGAACATGGGACCGTGTGGTTTCGACCCTCTAAACCCATGTCACGTTCATCGGATGTGATCACGGTGGTCCGTACGAGATTGCTCTCATTTAACTAAGAGAAACGTGTTGAACGAGGGGTCAAATAATTAACTGGTACTTTTTCTATCGTGGTCAGCGATAAAAGGATTTCCGAGAGACGGAACATTCATCATGCCCTACATCTCGGGCAAGGGGCGCCTGGGGATTCATTTATAAATTTTTCGAGTTTTTTGTTTATCAAATTAACTGTCGTCGTGTTCATGGGAGCAAGTAAATATCCATACAAATTTCTCGTTCGATATATTTTTTATATTTTTTGTTAGGACCACAAGAGACTAAAATTGTCGAAAGTGGCAGTGTTGAACCGCTCCAGCGGCTGCAGATCAATATGGCTTGGCAACAGTGTGCGCAGATGAATCCTTTCCCAAGAACAAGGCTGCGCAGTCATTGTCACCAGCCAAATAATTCCAAGTCGCGACTCACGGGATTAAAAGTGAGACTAACGTAAACACTGATGTGATTGGCGTTGACGACAGACTGTTAACCAAACTGAATTACAACCGAATGACGTCAGTGGCTGCGTCAGCCAACACTCTGCTGTAACATGTCTTCATTAATGAGACAATAGCCTCGACCTGACCCAGAGACTTATTGCGGCGGCACAGTGATGGGAGGGGGAGGGGAAGAGGGGGGGGGGAGTAACTAAGCCAGCAATTTCTTCCTCGCGCACGAATTAATGTGGCCATGTAAAGAATCTTGAGAATCCTTGGTACGAGCTGGAAATAGCCTCTTCAAACACCGATATCGCCGACGAAGTTGTGTGGATTCCTTGACATAAACACACGTCGTACGAGGGTGGGTGAGAGAGGTGTGGAGCCGGGTACCCACTCGGGCAACCCCACCCGGGCGCTGCCGGGACACTACACGGCTCTCACGGATACTCACGCACGACCGTGACACTATACGGCACTCACGGATAGTCACGCACGCCCGTGACACTACACGATTCTCAAAGTTACTCACGCACGGTCGGGACACTTCACGACTCTCACGGATTCTCAAGCACTCACGGGTACCCCACGATTATTACGGATACTTACGCAATCACGGGCAACCCCACGGTTCTCAAAACTCAAGCACGTCCGGGCAACCCCACGGTACTCACGGATACTCACGCACGCGTGCTACATGGGAGTAAGTGCCGTACGCTGCTTACTGTCTGATAGCAAATTGTTTGATATATTACGAATGAAGCCTTTAAAGAACTAATCCTAAAGTTATGTTAGGATTTTAAGACAGCATTTAGCGATAGCGTGTCAACAATACACATTAGAACGTCCATGACATTGTAATAAATCAACGAAATTATGTACATTGTAAACACACGTAATTCATCATGTTTTTACACCGTGCTCTAAGCCAACTGCGATTCTGTGTTACACAGGGTAAACCTGACACGGCGAGTGAGACCGTTTTGGTTAGGTAGGCCTACTGTTTTGCTGTAATTTGTTTCTCAAGTGTCAGCAGGCATAGTCAGAGATTCAGTAACACAGGCTCGTTGCAATTTGTCTTCAGCTATCACATTCCAAGCACATGTGTTCAAAGTAGTATTATGGTCTAGATTCGGTACAGTTGCTTAAGTTGTAGGGCCTATATGTTTTAATTTAATTGAACTAAGTAAGTTATTTATTTAACAAAACGTGATTTGACCTAGTTTTTATCAATTACATGTTATAACTTCTATCACTTTACTATAGATTTGATAAAAACCGAATGAAATGGCGCTTTTTCTCATGAAATAATTAAACTAAGAAAATAACTTCAATAATTATGATTATCTCTTTTTAGTATTAATAATACATTGAAACGAACTAGTTCGTCATAAAGTACAACGAAATATTTTGCTCATAATATCTCCAGAGTTATCTATATGATCTTGGCTCTTGAATTCCAGTCACCAATGCACTTACTTGCACACAGCATCGATTAGAGAGACGAGTCAGCGATTTTAAAACAACCGATGTATTGAGATTGCCACTCAGACGTCGTGAGATGCGAGAGATGAAGGCTGGCGTGGCCTTCGGAAAAAACTGTCAGCTCGGCGGGTTTTGTATACGGGTTTTGTACAAAAGAACAAGTTATCTGATCTACTTTAATGTGGTAATTTTAATGAATTTAAAAGTAGTACAAAAATTTAGACCTCATTATTGTTGTGGAACATTTAGTTTTAAAATAATATCGCGAGGTTTTTCAGTTAATTTTAAACTCTTTGGGCGGGAACTGGGGATAACAGAGTAATATTAGCCTGCAGATGACGAATGTGATTGCTTAAACGAAGAGGAAAAAAGATATATTAGTAGTCCGCACGTAAAAGTTCGCTTAAGGCAGTAAACCATGGGCAACAAATTAGCATCGTTCAATGAACATATTCTTTATTTAAAGGGAAGCGTTTAAACAATATACATTAAGCGCAATTTATCGTATTTTAATACTGTTTATAAAAACCGTAATGTAACTTAATAACACGATTTACTTACACTGTGTTGACTGCTAACTAGTATTTGATCTCCCCATTAATTTCAAGTTCTATGCATTGTAAGTAATGTGTGTAAACATATTGAACAAAATGCTTTCATATGAGGCGTATAAAAGCTCCCGAAGGTTCTCTTATCACGGTGAATATTAATTAATTTATTGTCTTGCCAAGCTATTATTAGGTATGACACAAACACAAATGTAGATAAGGGGCAAGTTGTGCTTGGGTTGGTTTTCCAAGGGCCTGTGGATATAGGTACACATGAAAGTAATATTTTACCAATGACTGTTGGGTGATTAGGTACGGCTTTATATAAAACCTATAATAATAATTAGACTATTCTATAAAAATATGTTATTTGGTGGAGGTGCCGGGTCATAATTATGTACCTCGATGATTTTATTACCGATTACAAATTGAATGGATATCTCGGTTTCATAATACCTAATTATTCTACTATGATATAAAATATGTGATTTGGTGGAGGTGCAGGGTCATGTGTACCTCGATGATTTTATAACCGATAACAAATTGAATGGTTCTCTCGGCTTCATAATACCTAATTAAGCGAGCGAAGCGAGCGTTTCCATTTGTCTCTACCGGAAAAAATAGTCACTGTTTTTTTTGTTGTTGTTTTTTTTGTTTTTTTTAATGTCTCGCCATAACGTTCGAACGGAGGCTCGGATCGAGTTGAAATTTGGACCATCCGCAAGCTTAGTTCTCGATTGAATGCCATTAGTTTTGTGGCAAAATCGTTTCAAAATGTTAAAAAGTTACATTAAAGTTAATCGAAAGTTTTTTTTCAAACTAAACGGCGACAAAATCTGAGGTGGCCAAATCATTTAGATAGAATGTCCGTCCGGTCACGAATATGTTATTTTATTTTGATCCGATAAGTAGTGTAGATGGAAATTACATTTTAACAAAAGTAACGTTACCATGGCAACGAGTTGGTATGTTTTGCCATAACGTTCGAACGGAGGCTCGGATCGAGTTGAAATTTGGACCATCCGCAAGCTTCGATCTGGATTGAATGCCATTAGTTTTGTGGCAAAATCGTTCAAAAAGTTACAAAGTGACATTTAAGTTAATCGAAAGTTTTCTTTTTTCAAACTAAACGGCGACAAAATCTGAGGTGGCCAAATCATTTAGTTAGAATGTCCGTCCGGTCACGAATATGTTAATTTTATTTTGATCTTATAAGTAGTGTAGATGGAAATTACATTTTAACAAAAGTAACGTTACCATGGCAACGAAAAGTCGCACGAGTTTTCTGGCCACTATGCACTGCCACCTAGAAGTAATCAAAATACTATCGAGGAAGCAGTGTATTATTTGTTACCAAAGAGTTAAAATAGTTTTCCCAAAGAAATGATGTCAAGGTCCTTTAGATGGCGGTGGATTTTATCCACAAAGTAAAGGTTTACCCACGGGTTTACCCAAATACCTTGTCAATAATAAATAATATTGGAAACTTTGCCCCGTGGACAGCGAACGTCGCAAATTTTAAATTTAAAAAAATGTGCAATGTGGGTCTAGCTATAGCACGTGCTCGCTTATCAACGCGTCCAACTGAGCGTTTCCTAGTAATTTTACTATTCTATCAAAATATGTGATTTGGTGGAGGTGCCGGGTCATGTGTACCTCAATGGTTTTATCACCGATAACAAATTGAATGGTTCTCTCGGTTTCATAATACCTAATAATTCTACTATTCTATGAAAATATGTGATTTGGTGGAGGTGCCGGGTCATGTGTACCATGATAGTTTTATTATTATTATTTATTTTAGAAATTGTACAAATAATCGAACATTAAGATGTACAACTTCATAGAAAGTTGGAAAAGGGCCATGAGGCCCCAGTCACAAAGTGTCTTAAGTTACTATGTCTGTTATACCTCTTAAAACCACATTATAAAATACAATAGAAATTTATCACCGATAACAAATTGAATGGTTCTCTCGGCTTCATAATACCTAATAATTCTACTATTCTTAGAAAATATGGGAATTGGTGGAGGTGCCAGGTCAAATGTGCCTTAAAGGGGTATTTAACCGCTAGACTCAAAAAATATATTTCATTCAGGATAATAAGATATGAATTTAGCAATTAACAGAAAAATTATTGGGGCCACCATGACCTCCCAAAAAATTGTCAAACATGACATTTTTCGAGCTAGGTCCCATCGGCAAAAATCTCCCATAAGAAATAACATGGGGACGATCTTTATGCCCCGTGACCTTGGAGGATTTTTGATCCAAAAAATTATTGGCCATTATTGACGTACTCGACAGACATTTTTGTAAATTCTCTTTATTTTGTTTTGTAATTTGGGCAAGTAGTTCGGTCAAAATATGCTGATTACCAAGATGGGGTGTGATTTTGGAATGCATATTTTTGGGTGTTTGAGGGTATATTTGGGCACAGTTTCAAGACACGATGTTATAAAGGGGCATTTTAGATTGGTACTATGCTCTAGTATCTATGTGGACCAAAAAAGAAGCAAGTTAAAGCCGATTTAGGAAATTTTCCAAAACACCAATTTTCGCCAATTTCTGGATTAAAAAAATTAAAAAATTCGTGTTAAATCACAGTTACAAGATATAATTTTTTAAACGGTCATTTAAGTGTAGTATTGTGCTATAGATCACGTGGTAAAAAATAATTTTTGGGGTTTTTATCCCCTTTAATGGTTTTATCACCGAAAACAAATTGTATTGTCCTCTCGACTTTGTTATATCAATAATAATCGTTGAGAATAAGCAGTTGAAGAAAGTTATGTCTTGTCTTGTAATATTTATTTGTTGGGGTTTGATGGAGAATCCTACGACAACCGGCAAAGAATAATGTTAGTTGACTGGTGTTAAATTATAAAATAAATACGCAATAAACTCCCAAAACAATTTGTATGGGCTGATATAATTATAAAGTTACCATCGCAGTTGCATGATTATATTTAAATATGTTTCCTTTGCAGCTATTGATAAAAAAAAAATCAAAATCAAATAAATGGTCTCAGGTTCAGATATTAAATACATTTATTGGATGAGCGAAGCGAAGACTTCAATTTCACCGACCCCCCAAAAAATTTAGCTCCGTTGTTTTTTTTGTTTTTTGTTTTTTTTTTTTGTTTTTCCGTCTGTTTGTTCGCTCTCTACCGGGCAAACGGCATATGCGATCTTGATGAAAATTTGACACGACCTTCGTTTTCTCTGAACTTAGAGGTGTATTGTTTTTGGGTACAATCGAAGAAATATTTCTCATGAATATCGTACTTTTACGATTTTTTTCGATTTTTAGTGTGATATTTTCGTGCCATTTGGGCCAATTCTGACCAAACGGGTGGGGCTACAATGTTCATATTTCACATGGACATTAAGGTAATGGTGATGTATTGCTTTCTGAAAGAAAAAGTTAAAAAAGTTAGCCAGAATCGAGAGAAATAAAGCTTTTAATATACGTTTTTTGACTTTTTGTGCGATATTTTCGTGCCATTTGGGCCAATTCTGACCAAACGGGTGGGGCTACAACGTTCATATTATACATGGACATTAAGGTTATGGTGATGAAGTACCTTTTGAAAGAAAAAGTTAAAAAGTTAGCCAGAATCCATAGAAATAAAGCTTTTAATACAAGTTTTTTACGGTAAATAATACCAATTGACAAGAAACAAAAGAAACTTGACAACATTCACCTAGAATGCGTAGGCAGCAAAACAAAGCACTTGCAAAAGTAAAGATATCCCACGCAAACTAAAACCTTTAAAAAGCTCATCCATCAACGCGGCGGGACTTTAGCGTTTTCCTAGTAGTAATATACAATGTGAATTATGAAGATTAAAATCATCATAAATAATTATTAAACTAAGAAAATGTCTATTTATATAGGAACATCATCTCCATCAATATGGTAAAATATTTCTAAATTACTATAGTTTACAACATCAATAATTGGATGAGATAATAGGTTAAATGCCACTAAGAGCTTGTTATAAAAATAAAACCTTCATGATATATGTTTCTCATTAATTTTCTATGCATGGTTGGTGATGAAATAGAAAATCTACAAACTTCCCTTCTGAAATCTTTCAAATATAAAATGTAAATGCATAATGGCAATTCTTCATTATGTAACTGCAAAATTAATTTTACGATCAAAATATACACAATGTTTAAATTATCATGTTAACATTTACCTAGGTGATACCGTTATTAATTGATGTGTAGAGCTTCATTGCGTGCCCAAGGTGTATGCTGTTGTTCCAATTAGTTTGACAGGTAACGTGGTGAAGCCTATATACTGTCCAGGGAGCATTATAAATCGGTGGTGAGCAACAAATTGGATGAACTCTAGCATGGAGTGGACCCGGAGCAGAGATGCCCTGAGTTTATTTCAGCTGTGACAGTGTCTGATGAGAGTTAGCGTCTCCTTTACACCCCCAGGTCTTAGCAGGAATAAAGCCGACCTTTCTTTACCGAGAGAGCCAAACGGGCATTATCCCCCGATGTTAAAGACACTGACTTGAGAAATAGCCACCGGAGAAATTTTCTTCATGACCACTACTTAATCAACACGCGGACTTCAATGCTCTCCCTTGAAATCCAGGGAAGGGTTCTACCCCCCTCCCCCCCCCTAGTAGAGTAAGAAGATGATGCCTATCTCAAAATGTAAAAGCGAAGGTTTTTGTATGACTGGCAAGTGGCAATGCCTTGGTAAAAATGCAAGAAAGGTTCCAATCAAATTAACTTATAAATCGTCTGTAACTTGAATGTTTAAAAATAAGTGAATAAATATGTAAATGATTGCCGGATCACATGCACATCGTCATCATCTTGGCTCCTACAAGAAAACAGAATCTTAATATCCCATGACGTAATATTTTTGGGGAGACAGATATTTTCTGCTGCTGATTTTTTTAAATTTAAAAAATGCTTAGCACTTTCAACAGCAGTCAGAAGTACAAGATTAAGAGTGAAATTCAATCATTAGTAAAGTGAATTATCAAAAGGAAAGCCAAATTTGTTTATATCGAAATATATTAATGAAATCGTATTAAACGGACATATTAGTTCGTAAAGTTGGCATAATATAAAACTGTGTATTGAAACTATAACTAAAACTACAAGCCGTCTTTATCTCTTTATTTATTTTTTAACAAACAATATTTCTTAGAAGAGCGGCGTTGAACGTGGACCCATGCGGCTTCGGAGACGCGAGCGCTATTCACGGAGACGTCTAGAACGTTATTGCATCCGGTCGTCGGTCCCGGCGGCTCACCAGCGCGTGCAACTGCAACTGCAGGGCCTGGCGGGCTAGCCAGCGCGTGCAACTGCAACTGCAGGGCCTGGCGGCTAGCCAGCGCGTGCAACTGCAACTGCAGGGCCTGGCGGCTAGCCAGCGCGTGCAACTGCAACTGCAGGGCCTGGCGGCTAGCCAGCGCGTGCAACTGCAACTGCAGGGCCTGGCGGCTCACCAGCGCGTGCAACTGCAACTGCAGGGCCTGGCGGCTCGCCAGCGCGTGCAACTGCAACTGCAGGGCCTGGCGGCTAGCCAGCGCGTGCAACTGCAACTGCAGGGCCTGGCGGCTAGCCAGCGCGTGCAACTGCAACTGCAGGGCCTGGCGGCTAGCCTAGAGTACAGTCAAGCCCAGTGATCAACTGTCATTGCAACTATAGAAATAATTTGATGATAGAATACAAGCCAGAAATGGAAATTACAACCATTACCGGGAATTCAAACTTCTAAATTTCATTTCATTATAGGAATAAGAGAGGTTTACAAACAAACGGCTGAGTTTGGATATCAGACCATGGACTTAGAATAGTAACTGGCGTTATCAGACAACGATGATCATATTTCAAAATTCACGACCCTTATTTTAGAATTGTGTGAATTCTGCTGCTCGTATCTCAATTGATAATGTAAACTTTTAACGTGATGTCGTTTCTTTTTGCTATTTCGAATAATCTTATAGTTGTTTTCTTTTCGATACGGATTGTTAATGCAAGAACACTTGTGAAATCAGAGAGTGTTTCACATCTCACAGTGATATATGAGCGAACGAACGGTCATTTCTCGATACCCCATGTGTAAGTTTGACTTTGCTCATAAAACTTTGCTATATTTGTAGGAAACTTTGGGCTACAATTTCTCCAGACACCGTGATGTGGTTATTGTGCGTCCTGTTCTATAGTCTTGAGTCGGGTTAGAGTGAACAGGAAACGTGTTAGAAAAGTTGCGGCAACTTGTCACAGTGAATAACAAAAGAACAGGTTTTAAAAGATGCACGTCAACCGATATTGTGATTTATTCTCTAACCCCAAAAATAAAAGCCGTAGAGCAACTTGTAAAATTGTCACCGTCTGACACAGCAAACCATAACAGCTACAGGTCGAGCAGTGAGCCAGTGACAGCGGCTAGAAATCTTTACATACGCTGCAGTGCGTGAAATTCGATTGAATACATTTTACTGGACAAGTTTCGAACAAATCTTCCAAGTGTTCGAACATCATTGAGCACTGCCAACTTGACAAACAAAGTGACCCGAGTTCTAGAAATTTGTTTTTAACAGCGACCAAGTGAACGTACAACTGAACAAGTGCATAATGATAGTGCGTAACGTGACTATGGATGGACGATTAACACATTCGCTAGTAAACATGGAATACTCTTATACTAATGAACTCATTGGCAATTTAAAGGACGAGATGGATTTTTTGAGTTCAGGATTGTGTTAAATGTTATCAATAGTTATTTGAGGGGATGAGAAGCAAAGTGGACCAACCCACACAATAGGGAATATTCCACTTCCGCCAAATACTGTACGAATAGATTTTTTAGAAGAAGTATTTCGTCCCGATTACAAATATGTACTTTGTTTTTCCGTGAAATAATAATCCAGTGATTTATAGCCGTTTTAAAAGCAGCAGTTTTTTAAAGCGGCAAAAAACGACTGTGACGTCAGAACTGTGTTGATCCAACGCCGTCTGGATAAACATACATCCAGACCAAAGATGTTGGAATAGTATTATAGTAGGATCGAGACGGTGGTGTTTTAAACAAAGCAGCGCCTAGCGTAGCCTACAGTAATGTAAACAGATGGCGGACATTTTACATTTAACGCCTAGCCGGAAAACGAGAAAAGTTGACATTGCAATCAAAAAACAAAACTGAAACAGTCCTAGGTCTAGGCCTAGACGTAGAAAATTATTTATAATACAACAGTCTAGGCCAATCGTTCCTGTAGGATATAGGCATTGGTATGTGAATACTAAAATTACTCACTTGACAAGCCCTAGGCTTAACTTGCCAACCCTAGGCCTGCACGTTCATGTTCTGACACACATCCCGCACAAAAACCTTACTTTGATGACTAATTAAAGCCTATTGTAGATAAAGAATACCATGATAGTCCTAGGCTATGCAAAAATTCAAGACAAAATGCTCGTTATTCTTTATCTCAATGATCTCGCGAAATCTCCTGTCACATACGAAAAAAGAAAAACAAAAGACGGTGAAAATGTATATCCCTGTGGAGTTGTTTGTGTTGAGCGGATGGGCGAGCACCGCCGTCTGTATGTAAATATGTGCAAACATACGTACATTTAGTTTCCAATTGGCCTTGACTCAACACAGTTATGACGTAGTACCGTCCAAAGATGGCGCACGCTCGTTTTTGGCGCGCAAACTGGGGGTCAGATTTACTTATTGTTTAAATTACACAAAAAACATTTTTTTTAAATAAAAAAAAGTGCAGTGACTATTAAGACATGAATAAGAATTAAAATAAAATATAAAATATCAAGTGGAATATTCCCTATTCCCTTCTTGTGGATAATTTGAGTCAAAGTTGAGAGTTATTCATATAATGCAGCTTAAACTGTTTGTATAGGAAGGTTAACTATTGCTTTCATCACATTTGAACTTAAAAAGCACTTTTGGAAATTTAAAAAATATCAATATTTCAGTCTAAACTAAAACATCATATCAAAGTGATAGGTCCAATTTGCCTCTGTATAATTTGCCCGTGTACGACGACATCTCCACACACGACAATGCCTCAAGATCAAACTGGTACGATACTTACAGACCCAGTTGTCGCAGCATACTCAGTAAATAGGACCGCATCTCAAATCACAAATGTCACGGAGAGCCTAGTCCCGGGTGCAACGACATCTCAATACATGACGAAGTCTCATGATACTACAACTGGTATGATACCTAAAGACGCAGTTGACACATCGTTCACATTTACAACGACTACGACATCTCAAATCACAGATGCCACAACGAACCCGGTCCCGGGTCCCACGATGTCTCTAGACGTCACAATGTCTCAAGAACCGGCTCTCTCGTCACCACAAAAGGAGGAGAAGAACACATCAAGACCTCCACCACCAAACAGCAGAGTTGCTAAGTATAGAAGCCATCAGCCTATCCGTATGCAACCAAATAGAACAACAAAATCATTGCATAGGCCTAAATGCATTCCTTTTCGGATCCCCACCCAACCAAAATCAAGACCCAGACCATAGAAACAAACGATCTAAACTTATCAGATACAAATTCTATCAAATCAAATAAATCACAAAATTTTTCTCCCTGAACAGTGGCCTCACTAAACATATTATAAACAGTGCCCAACAGCTCACTAACTCAAGCATGCCTCGGATTTTCAATCCCAAAATAGAAACAAGTCAATTGCCCAATTTAAATGATAAACAAACAATTTCATTAAATATACCAAAAGGCCTAGGCCTACAAAACCAACTAGATCTACACCCACAATCAAAAAAATCCTCAACTACCAATATTCAGACACACAAACCCATACCTATACCTGGGAAAAAGGCAGTTAGAAACAACATAAACATTCTACACCAAAACGTGCAGTGCATTACAAACAAAATAACAGATCTAGAAGCATTAGTATATGAAGTAGAAGAAACCGGATTGGTGGAAGTGGATATTATATGTGTAACTGAACACTGGCAAAAAGAAAATGATATTTGCCAGGTAAACTTAGAAAAATTCATCGTAGTCTCGGCATACAGTAGGTCTATCCTAGGACATGGGGGAGTTGCAATATTTGTAAATCGAGATAAATTGCAGGATGTAAAAGTAAAAAATAATATATCAACATTGAGTTGTGAAAAAGACATAGAAATAACTGGAATAGAATTAAAACTTAAAAACAATTTAAAAAATATAATAATCGTTACACTGTATCGCACGCCAGATGGAAACATCAATATCTTCCTAGAAACACTTGAGACCATGCTAATACAAATAGTTAAAGAAAACAAAGATGTAGTTATATTAGGGGATTTCAATATAGACTTCCTCAAAGACTCTTCTAAAAAGGATAAGCTAATGAATATGTTAGATTCATTTGAACTCAAGTCAACAATAACTACCCCAACTAGATTTGATAGTCATTACAACACAGCATCACAAATAGACAATATATTTACAAACACACACCTAAAATATGATACAAAGGTTATAGCTAGTGGAATCTCAGATCACGCAGCACAACTAATCACAATAAAATGTGAATTAAAACGAATTTTCAAAGACCCAGCTATAAGCATCTTCAACGAACAACTTGCAATGGTTAGCTGGGAAGATGAAATAACATCGAGTTCCGTAAATGTTATGTATGACTTATTTATAAATAAATTCATCAAGCTATTTCAAAAGTACTTTCCTTTAAGAAAAATCACTGTAAAACATAAAGCAAATACTAAATGTTCCTGGATAACACAGGGTCTAACAATATCTCGACATAATCTAAAAATCCTCTATCAAATGACATTACATTTTTATAACAGCATATTTATTAAAATATATTACAAAAAATATAAAACCATTTATAAAAAAATATTGAATCTAGCTAAAATTAAATACTATGAATATCAAATAAAACACAGTGAAAACAGATCAAAAACGGTATGGGATATAGTAAATAATCAATTGAATCGCAAACCACCACCCAAGACAAATTCTAACATTAAAATAGAAACGCCGGAAGGTATTATTACCAACAAACCAAAAATCATAGCGCAATGCTTTGTCGAGTACTTTACTAGCATAGCAAGTAAAATTACCAAAGACATAGACCTGAAACTCCAAAAAGAAACATATAAAGACCATCTTAATAAAACTCAGAAGAGTCCATTAGGATCATTATTCATAGAAGAGACAAATGAAAATGAAATTTTACAAATTGTTAAATCCCTTAAAAATAAAATGTCTAGTGGTTATGATGAAATACCAATGGTCCTGGTAAAAAAATGCATTCCGTTCATAGCAGAACCTCTAAAAATAATTTTTAATGAATGCATGTCTTCTGGAATTTTTCCTGATAAACTTAAAATTGCGAAAATAATCCCATTTTATAAAAAAGGTGATCATACCAAAATGGACAACTATAGACCCATTTCCCTCCTTCCAGTGTTTTCAAAGATTTTGGAAAAACTTATTCATAATAGAATTTCAATTATTTTGAGGGAAAACAACTTTTTTCAGACAATCAAAGTGGGTTTAGGAAAAACAAATCAACCTGTACCACAATAAATAGGTTTCTGGTAAAACTTGTAAATGCTCTAGAAGAAAAAGATCAAACCATAGGAGTTTTTTACGACTTATCCAAAGCTTTTGATTGTATTGATCATGAAATTCTTCTAGACAAACTTCATTATTACGGTATTCGGGGAGTAGCGTTAGAAATTATAAAATCATATTTGAGTAATAGATACCAATATGTAGAACTAATAACATACGACACAAAGGGCAATGAAATAAAACAATATCTCAGAGACTACTAAACACATGTGGTGTTCCTCAAGGATCCATAGTAGGTCCACTTTTCTTCAATATTTTTATTAACGATCTTCCTTTTTGTATAGATGACATTGAACTTTTTGCAGACGACGCTTCCTCTATAATTCATGCACCTTCAAGGGATGAATTAATATTAAAAGCAACAGAAAGAACAACTACATGCATAAATTGGTTTTTGAGTAATAAATTAATCTCAAATTCCTCAAAAACTAAATTAATTAACTTTAGCTCTTCACAAAAATCAAGATCCTTAGAACAAATTCATGAACTATCAATAAAATTAAATGGCAATGTTACCCACACAATCTCTAGGGTACAGGACATCGAATTCCTAGGGATTTTCATGGATGAATCCTTAACATGGAATAAACATATAACTGTTCTAGTAGGAAAATTAAATTCTGCCTGCTTTTCAATTAGATTAATTAGAAACTCAACAAATGTTAGTACAGCAAAACTTGTTTATTTTGCACTCTTTGAAAGCCTGTTAAGATATGGGACTGAGTTCTGGGGACATTCTGCACAGCACGACAAAGTGTTTAAAATTCAAAAAAGGGCTATTAGAATTATAGCAAAGGCGCACTCAAGAACTCATTCTCAGCCTTTATTTCAACAATTTAAGATTCTTACCTTATACTGTGTATACATTCTTAAATCAGTTCAAATCGTTAAACAAAACTTTCATATGCTAGACAAAAATCATGAAACTCACTCATACCAAACACGACAATATAATGACCTTCATGTACAACAACATAGTAAAATTAAGTTATTTAATAAACTACCAAAAGAAATAAAAATAATTACATCTATTGATAATTTCAAACTTAAAGTAAAAAATTTCTTATTAGAAAAGGCTTATTATTCTTTAAATGATTATTTAATTGATAATATCAAATAGAACAAAATATCAAATTCTGAATCTTCATCATAATATTTTCCAAATTTATTAATGAACAAACAATGTATAAAGATAGTAGGACTGTTTTTATTGTATTTAAAATGTGTAATTTTGTATTATAATTAATTAATTATTATTATAAGGCCTATTATTTATTTTTCAATATTAGGCTTTATTATGTATCGTTTGTAGTATAGAATGTAGTATGTGTAGTTTTGCTCATTACGTATGGTTTTGTTCTCCACAAAACGCAGTCTAATTTAATATTTGTTTCCATGTATTAATCTATGGCTATAATAAAGAACATGAACATGTTTTTGTTGATGTATTCTGCGTTCACAACATCCTTTAAAAAAATGAATGTGAGTAACATAGAAACACTCTTTAGGTAAAAAAATAAAATAGGTGGGTTGATCCTCTTTGCGACTCAATCCCTCAATTGTCTTCCGATATGTCTAGACTTCCAAATGTGATTTATGTGCGCCTCTGAAAAAAACGCTTAAAATATTTCCCTTCCAGATTTCATAAGACAAAAGTATGTGTCCATATTTGTTTGTGCTAAAACGTTAATTGCTGTTGAGAAAGACGAGTTACTTAAAATACCTTTCATATTTTTGAAATTATTAATTGGACATACACTGTTGACAAACTGTTTGTGAAAGACACTCGACTAGTGTCGAAATATTACAAATAAAATATTTATTTTAATAATAGTGTACGTCCAAATAATTTCAGTTTAACAGCCAATTTACCTGTTCTACTAGTTGCATATATTTTATAACCATTCATATTGTTAAAATAAAATATAAAATGTACACGTGTTGTCAGAGTCGTATTTAATTATGCTCTGTAAGCATAAAACAAACGTATTCAAAGGGAATTATAAAATTGACTTTGCAAAACAGTTTCTGATTTGAACGGTTTCTCTATCAAAGGGGAAAATGTAGAATTGTTAGTTAATATACAAGTATGCAGTTTTACACTGGTAAGTACTAATCAGTTTAAAAAAATTGTGTTATACAAACACGACACAAACAATACATAGGAAAATAGGTGCTAAATTTTGCTTAAATAATAATTATATATAAATTATATAGACTTCATAATTGAAAATTAAAATTGTGTATCAAGAGTTATTGAAGTGGTAATATCAGGACATAAAATTAACATGGAAATAACAAACATCGTATGACCATTATTTAACTTAAGATCAAATGTAGATTCAGTATAAAATAATAGGTTAGGAAATATAGACCCGACTCCGAGTAACATTCGTATCGAGAGAAAAAAGATTTCAATCCTCCCGATGGGAGCGCTGTGATCGCCCGCACTAATCTCAATTCCCGAACTGTCTTAAACGGCAATAAGGAGTGAAAGAGCTGGGACTCGGAGGTGGAATTCCCCAGGGAAATCTCATTGCTAATTAACAAATACTCTGTCGAGAACGCGACCACCAAGCTGTAAATCAACCACCTTTCCCTCTCACTTTCACATCAAAAAACAAACTGAGAAAAATAGCTCTTGCCTCGAGCATACAATCATACCGACCTCTTGGAAAGCCCAAGGAGTCAACATTCAGCTCTCTATGGAAATTATTTTGAGATTTGAAAGTCTAATGCAGTTGTTCAGAGTGCAATAAGCTGCGGTGTAGAGCCGCCCGGAGTCAATATTAAAGACATACATCACTTTCATTGGCTCCTTTTAATAAAGATAGAATATGTATGAAGTATTTCTACTACAGGCAGAGTGACAAGATGTAAATGCGCTGTAGGAACAAAGCAACAGTTCCGATGACTTAACATTGATAGTATTTATTCAAATATTAATACTTTTAATTCATTATTTATTATATTACATTATTTATTTACTATTTAGATTATGGCTAGTAGAAAAAGATGAGCCCCCACCAAACGTATAACACTAAACAGCAATCAATATGCTTTCAACTCGAAAATGACTTTTTCTCTCGGCTTCAATATGAATGGTAAAACGTGGGTAGGAAAATAGTGGGGTTGGGGGATCAGGCGAGGCCGTCGCTATACTCACTTCGGATCAGGGCGACTGCGGACATCACAATTCCGTTTATGAATAGAATATTTAGTTAATAAACCACCAGGACTTGTTAACCGGAGAATGATAATAAAACTGATAAACTGAACAAAATCCTCGCGTCCGAGGAAGGTGATGGATGTCACCGAAATATTACGCAGCGGGTGAGTGCTGTGCATTAATTTTTAACCGTGTTTTGTTCAGTTTATCAGTTTTATTAGAATATTTAGATTTAGATTAGCCTGGACGACAGAATGCGAAGCAATCGGGATTTGATAAACTTTTGCCCGATGTGATTTTACGATCAACCTTATACACTACAATATTTAAAATATTTTTATTTTCCATTTGAAACAATCCTTTTCGTCTTTGTCGGCTGACGATATGGGTGCAGAGTTTTACTGACTATCGATAATTGAATATCATACATAAACTTTCGCTTTTTCTATGCCTAAGCGATGATTTGGTGAAAATATAATTTTCAATTTTGTTTATGGTGGTACTAGGAAAACGCCAAAGTCGTTGTAAGACGAGTGAGCGAGTCATGTGTTGAGTACCCGGGAACATTTTCATTTAAGTTGATTGATATTAAATATATAAATGGTATGGTTTTGAGTTTAATTGGTATAAGGGCGCGTCAACTGTAAGGTCATAATGCACCATTCTAGCCTATGATAGGCTAGGGAGGAAAGACCCATGATCCAATGATAAGAGATATCCTTGTACCATGGGAAAGACCCATGATGGATCCAGCCTTAGGTAGGGGGAGGAAAGGGAATGTTACCGGGTACTCAACACATGGGTCGCTCACTCGTCTAACAACCGTGGTGTTTTTTAAGTCTAGTTCGCTAAGGCGTTTTTATACCCGGAATGGGGGAGACCCGGGTTCAAACAACGGTCGGGATAGATTTTTTAAAATTTATTTATTTATTATTTTTCTCCGTAATTTGTGCACATAATACAAAATTACAGAATGAAACAGGAAAGCAGGCCTATTGTGGCCCATCCACCGCAGTGATCCTGTTCCATTCTTAACACTAGTAAAATAATAAAATAACGTACATTTTCTTATAAAAGGATGATGGATTTGGATGTATTGAACAAATTATAGAACATGTTTCGAAATGCATAATATACTATGGCAAAAATCGCCAGTACAAAACACGTGTAAAAATAACAAGGGTTTATTTAATCTCACAGTGGAATTTTGGGGAACCTGCGTAACCTTGCTTACTGCAGTGCATTCACCGCCTGGCATTCAAAACATGATTCGATACGTGAGCGTTTATACTATCATATCATTATGCATCATCAGATGTTTGCATTTATTATTATAGTTATTATATTTATTTATTGTATTATTGGTGAATAGTAAAAATGTAATTCAGTTAACGATTATTTCGATTAAATTTCGATAAGCTTTATGTGCCAAGTAAGTTTGGACAGTTGAATTTGTTCCAAGAGGTTCTTTAGAAACGGAGTAAAATAGTACTAAATGCTCTTAGCCCCACTAAGCGGATTTCGAGATGGAAACTGAGTGCAATGGGACTTATAAAGGAAAACGACTACAAAGATGGCTTAACTCAAGGCATCGAGATAGTTCACGCGAAGAAAGCACACACACTATTTACACTGACGATTTGCTCTCTTTTCTCCCCATAACGTGGTTCAGATGACAGCGATATCCCTGCACTGCAAAGCATAACTTATTGTCAGGGGTTTAATAAATTTAAATTTTAAAGAAACATAATCCATTGTCCAACTAATGCAATGTTGAAAGTAGTTTTGAAAGTTTTAAGACTACCAAAACTGTATTACTAAAGATGTTCAAAAACAAATAATTAATTGTTTGGAGTAATGAAATAAATTGTGCTGTCAGAGTTTAGTGCAAGGTTTTCACGAGGAAGATCATGTGGGTTTCGAACCCAAATAAGTTTGCTCGAAACTGTCCTTCGCCGTCATTCTCGATGACACCCCCTCCCACCCCTTCCCGCTTTATATATGCCCAGGAGGACGGTCAAAAATCAATTTAGTTTTGATGTTAATTACACGTTAATAAACGCTTTTATTATGTTTGAAAATATCAATTCCCGGTGGCCATGATGTTCACATTGCCTTCACCACTCTGATAATATTGAACTAATAGACTGTCCGTTGGGAAAATCTAAACCTCATCATAAATTCATTGGATGTTGTGTGGGAAATCATATAACAACAGATTCTCGCGCCTGCGTTATTGTATAGGTCTACCCATAGCTCTATCGGTGTCATCGACTATTGATTATCGACCAGCCTTCGAATGTCAAAAGAAGTTATACAATACACGTTCTAAAAATACCTAACATTTCGTTTGTTGTTGAAAGAAACGCGAGATGTGATTCGCCATTTTGCAACGGAGTGAAGCAAATAAGAAAAATAATTACACATTCCCGGAGCATTCCTTGGCGCGTCACGAGCGAAGTGCGCGCTCGACGGATTACACCCCACCCACCGCAGCCGTGGGCGCTTTGTTTAATGCGGGGGACGTAGGGGTGAGCGTAGATTAACTTAGGAATTGACAATTGTCTTCCGGGCAAAGAGGGAAATAATCCGCAAGGAATCCCGTGTTGCATTCAAGCACGGACAAAAAGGAAAGTAATCGGATATCCTGACAACATTTCCCTCTCAGTGTGCTCTCGAGCCTCTCCCGTCCTACGCAAAGAGTGACTCGGAATTAAGGGGCATTCATTTGTTGGCATTAACGTCTCCCTCAGCGTAGCAATTTTCTTGAATAATTTACAACATCATTATACGCCTTTTTATGCTAGATAGAGCACACTCTTTCGCAATATAGCTACCTCCCTAGTCCCTACGCAAGGTAGGTTCATTGTTATCTTCGAGGTAGCCTACTGTAATTATATTACTCTGGTTTTATGCTTTGCAATATCCTATAAGAGGAATGACAGCCTAATAACTTAAACGCGTGTGCCCTTAAACACTCATTGAGAGTGTTGACTCGAGCGCTAAGCGCTCGACTCTGATTCGGGAGGTCTCGGGTTCGAATCCCGTCAAGACCGGCAATCCTGACTGAAGGTTTTTTCCGAGGTTTTCCTCAGTCGTAAGTGCGAATGCATGGGATTGAATCCTCTTAAATAGCCCTCGGACATCCCTTCACAATTTTCTTATCCGCAATATACCTAGTTAGTCGGTCACACCGGTTGAAATCTGATGTGTATACCCTACAGCGGGAATCCTACAAAAATTTAATTTTAATTTTTTTAAACACACATAACTAGATAACTAACATACTACACATTCTTATAATGTTACATAACTATAGTGGTAGAAATATAAAAGTAATTGTACATTAAAAACTGTTATTTTATATTTTACATTGTTGGATAAAGAGAACTGAATAGTTTTGGATATATTACGCTTTTAACCAAACTTTAATTGTTGTCAATGTCAAATTATTTTTACTTTTCAATATATCCTGCTGTATAGTTTCATGATTGTGTGTCATTGCATTATGATGTGTGGTCGTTGATAAAAAAGATGTTCTTGCATAAACATAAAATATTGTTTACTGAAGACAAAAATAAGATTATAGATAAGGACATGTGAATGCACAACATAGACTTGCGAGGTAAGTTTTATTGAAAGATGTTAACAGGTTAATGTGGAACTTGAATCTAAAAATCATAATCAGTTTTGAATTCATCGCTTTAAAAGAAATATAAATGTGTGTTATAGTCCAGGAAAAAAATGTACCCGTGTTGAAATGATAGCTGTAAAAAAATAGGCACTCCTATAAATCGGTCCTCTAAAGTTCAAAGATCGTGGTTGTATTGATGACGCGCACGCCGCCTGGCTCAATCTGGGCGTGGTGCAGTCGCTAAGATGGCAACACTGACTGCTGAACAGGGATATCAATCAGACGGGCTAAGATAGAGCGAGGGTTATTCTTATGTTAATCGTCTAGAAAGCACAGCCGATATAAATCACCGATTCAAATCAATTCTATCAGAAAACTAGGTCAAGCGTTTTAATAATGTACAAGAATGTTGAAACATTCTTCTCAGTAACTTCGAAAAGGAAAATATGAGTTTCATGTTATCTTCAAAACAATAAGAAACTTGGCGTTATGCCTCTCAGGGTAAACCAGTAACTTTTCTTGTATAACTTCAGTTAAGAGGAGGCATCCGGCATGCCCATTTTACGCGCATTCAAATTTTTCAGCCAATTTTAGTCACATCAATTTTTAATTTCAGATTATAATGTAAAAATGGATTATAAAGGCATCTATCATAGCACTTTTCCATTAATTGATTATAGAAATTGTACAAAAATAAATTCAATTTTCTAGAATTTTGAATCTGTAAAAATGGTCACAAACACCCAAAAAATAACAAATTTTCTGATTGATCTATGATTTATAATAAATATTAAAAAATCTTATATGATAGGAGAGTACAGAATTGTACTTCATCAATTATGCCAAGTTGTATTCAGATGTAATGATTAATGGCTGCAGGACAAGGAACGCGCTGAATATCAAATCACGCCAAAAATGAATTGAAAATTTATAAATGTGTTTATTTATATGATAGCAAGCCGTTCCAGTAGACATTGCGTCTTGATCTGTAGATGCTGATGTAAGTTTTCTAACCGCACCCTACATGTTGGGCTCCTGAGTTTAAAAGAACAAAGCCGAGGCCTCTTGACCCCAGCGCTCGACTCGCTAAAACACAGGGGAGCTTGGGTCAAGTGGAAGCCATGGAAGATATTAGGCTGAAAACTAATTGTGATGTCCGTCCGTGATTCTATACAACACAACACAACACATCGCATCAAGCAGTTTTATTATCTTGTTCTGCATGTACCATACGTAAACCTCAATGCTCTAGGAATTTTAAGAACATGACACCGAGATAAGTGGCTCAATGGAAATAGCGAGCAAGATTGCGGATTCATTACCTTAGAAGGGTTTCCAAACAGTTTCATGAGGTTTAACCAAGTCGTTATAGATAAATGCAGGGTTTATGGTCATGCACCTCATCTGGAAATTATGCGCAGAACTTTATTTATTGGCCATATCGCATGAATGGCTGTGTAATATCAACTGAATAGAAATGTGTATGAACAAAGTAAGATACTATGGAAAATAACATTTTTTTAAAAATAGAGCTTCGTAACATCTATTCACAAAGTGCTATTTTCAGGAAAGTCTAATAATTATATTTTGTTTTTGTTCAAGTCTGTGCTCACAACCTTTGCATGACTTCGAACTCGAGATTATCGCGTGAAGTTTTAATAATATCAAAAGTAAAGGATGTATACTTAATTTCCCATTCAATTTTCAGGTATTTTTCTAGCTTTGAAATATTTCAAAATTTGAAAATTTGGTTTTACCTCACTAACATAAGTTTGTAAAAATTAGACTTCGAGTGACAACATTTTTTGCATACTATATAATGTTAGTGTAAAATCCATCACTTGAATGTTCTTTGTAGTTGTTTTTGTAATATATTTGAAAGTGCTCCCTCCATGTTTCAGCGATAGTTTTAAATGGATATTATCAAGTTAACAAATTGACAATCAAAGCATACCAGGGCAATCCGATATTGGTCGCGAACCATCAAGGCTAATATCTAGCAGGCCTGAACTTACCACATAGTTTATAATGGGCCAAAAGTTGTCGTAAACATGTTAATGGATAAACTACTGGGGCAAGACATGGATTTAGTGTAGCGCAAAGCTAATTTATTTACATATCCCTCTGAAATTCCTTCCCAAGTTTCAACTATATAACCGAATTCCATAATAAAGTTATGAACCAAGCTGCAGAAGGGTAGGCCTACCCTATCGCCGACACTCAATTTATATCAAACCACAAAACTCAACCGTGCCTTTGATTTTGTCATGAAAATTTAAATCGCTTTTCCAATACATTTACTAGAATACAAATAAAACAATCGAACGTTTTGATATATTTCATTTTAAACAAATACTTGATATAAAACAATGATATTATTGGATGAGCGTAGCGAGCGAAGCGAAGATTCCATTTCACTACACTGGAGAAAAAAATCCGGAATGTTTTTTTTTTCTTTCTTTCTTTCTTTCTTTCTTTCTGTATTTTTGTCTGTCTGTTAACACGATTCCGGCTAAACCGATACTCCAATTGCGATGAAATTTTATGGAGGCCTTCGAAATCTCTGAACTTAGAACTGCCACATTTTTGAGCGCAATCGAAAAATATTTCTCATGAAAATCGCAATTTACGATTTTTTCGATTTTTTGAAAATTTATTTTACTTATAACAACTACATGCTTTATCCGATTTTAATGATTTTTTCACAGAAACTTAATTTTATGAATTAAGATATTCGTGTGAAATTTAAGTGCAATCGAAAAATTATTTTTCATGAAAATAGAAATTTTGTGGGTTTTTTCTTTTTTAAGACAATTGTTTTACTTATTACACCTACATGCTTGATTCTATTGTAATAAGTTTTTCACAGAACCTTAATTTTATTAATTTATTTATTCGTGTGAAATTCGAGTGCAATCGAATATTCTTCTAAAAATCCCAATTTTTCGATTTTTTTCTTTTTTTAAAATTACGATTAATTAAAAAAAATTAAAATTTAAGTTTATTTTTTATTTAATTTATTTTAATTTAAAAAAATTGAACTTAGTAATAATTTTTTCACAGAACAACAGAAAATCCGCATAACACATGGCAGCTCAATGCACCAATTACGCTCATCCAACAACGCGGCGGGACTTAAAGCGTTTTCCTAGTTTATGATTGTGTTTAGATTATGGACATACTTTGAAACTTTCAGAAAAGTTCTTTATTGATTCAATGTACGAGATACTGGGTAGTGATAGGAGAATATGTACATAGACTTGCATGGCTGCGCTCCAACCGTATGGACGACCGCGACTGTTATGACAATATTATACAATATGACAAACATTGGTCCATCTTTGTTATTATTCTCTCTTATTGAGATGTAGAGGGGAATTAAGTCTGTTTTAATAAAAAAATCTTAATCCATCTCAGTACACGAGGTTAATTTAACTTGTAATTCAAAAGTTAGACTACAACAACAAATTATCCTTGCTTTCTAATGATTAAAACAGTAAACTAAACTAGGTAAATGTTGAGAAAAATTATGAATTTATTCGATGTGAGTAGATTAATATTAAAAAAGTTAATAAACGATAGCAATCCTTATGAAACTTCGTTGAAAAAACAAATCTTTGTGCTATTATTTAAGATCTTTAACTATAATTTATTCTAAGCATCGCTTGGTAGTCATTATTTAAACAATGGATCTTAATCAATACATGGGTTGGTTGTTGAAACTCGTCAAATACCAATAGATTTGTAAAAGTAATATAATTAGAATCTAAAAAAAAGTACGGAAGAACTGTGTTTTTTAGGGGTGGAGGTGGAGGGTGCATAAACTCATCAAACGTGTTTCCAAACCAAAATCAAAACACTACTTCATGAAAGTAAATATATGCCAAAAAAGATAAGCATGCATGTTAATTTGGGTTTCATTGATGGATTTGTGAGTGCTTGGATGCCGCAGTCTATAGTTTAGATCTACCTTAAACCGTTGGAATGAGAGAGTTATCTCTGCTTCTATTATTTTAATGTTATTTTGAGAACATTTTGTCAAAATCCTGCTTTCAAGAATAATATTAGTCTGCGTGGTGTGTAGATGAATGTATCTTAGCATATTTGGTTATCTTCGTTTAGTCATACATAAAGAGCAGAAAACACTTTGCTCTGTAATCTGACTAAGAATATTATTTTTCAATTAAAACTTTCTCTAACACTCATATTTGCTACTGTCTCCTTCTATAAGAGAATTCTACTCTTCATTAACACTGTTATCTAAAACTAGCCCAAACATTCAATAGACACACACACAGAACATTTATATCAATTTAAAGACGATTATCAGTTGTTAATTGATGTTACTATTTTCTGGTCAACTAATGAAACTATTTTTGTCATTGAATCACTTATCAAGTATAATCATTGCTGCTTGACAGTATTTGTGTCACCGTACCGTTGATGAAGTTAACTAGCGAGTTTACATTCACATTTACACTTTTCCAACATACATTGATCCAAAAGACATGATCCCATTATACTCGAAACGTTTTTCATGTATTCGGCAGACATAGTCAATTACTCGTAACCAAATCATTATTGATGTCCCCCGTTCAATCAATTGCAGAGAGCCACATCTGCAGGAAGGGGATATTCTGTCTCTAAAGTACTGTTTGATTAGGAGATTTATCCTGCGACGACGTGGTTTGTTATCCAAGAGGCATTGGGAAAGTTGTGATGTGTTATCCAGGAGGCTCGAGGAAAGTTGTAGGTAGTTATTCAGGAGACACCAGGAAAGTTGTAGGTTGTTATCCAGGAGGAACTGGGAAAGTTGTAGGTTGTTATCCAGGAGGAACTGGGAAAGTTGTAGGTTGTTATCCAGGAGGAACTGGGAAAGTTGTAGGTTGTTATCCAGGAGGAACTGGGAAAGTTGAAGGTTGTTATCAGGAGGAGGAGGAATAGGTTGTTATCCAGGAGGAACTTGGAAAGTTGAAGGTTGTTATCCAGGAGGAACTGGGAAAGTTGAAGGTTGTTATACAGGAGGAACTGGGAAATTTGAAGGTTCTTATCCAGGAGGAACTGGGAAAGTTGAAGGTTGTTATCCAGGAGGAACTGGGAAAGTTGAAGGTTGTTATCCAGGAGGAACTGGGAAAGTTGAAGGTTGTTATCCAGGAGGAACTGGGAAAGTTGTAGGTTGTTATCCAGGAGGAACTGGGAAAGTTGAAGGTTGTTATCCAGGAGGAACTGGGAAAGTTGTAGGTTGTTATCCAGGAGGAACTGGGAAAGTTGTAGGTTGTTATCCAGGAGGAACTGGGAAAGTTGTAGGTTGTTATCGAGGAGGAACTGGGGAAATTGTTATCCAGGTGGCATTAGGCCAGTAGAGTGCTGGAATCTCCCTCTACATAAATCACTATTCCACCTGCGAGAATTGAGATTGTGAAGACGATAATTTCTCGTTGCGCAGAGAAATAAACAACAAAAACTAATGCTCACGTAAAACTTAAAAGGAATTCGTTAGCGGGAGAGATGCAGTATATATACACGACCAAGCCCGCGGAACACCATAGCAACAACAAACTAGCATTACATTCATCCTTATAATATTATGTATAATGAATATAAATTTCAATTATGCTCTTACTTGCTGTATAGTGTTTTAAAGATCATCACATATCATTGTTTGTATGAGTAATAATAAATTATTATTTGTATTGTCTATTCTTTTAAAAGTAATATGGTAACTTGGGTAGATAGATTAGGGAGGGGGAAAAGGAAGGGGAAGGGCCATGGAGATGAATATATCCTTATCGTGCAAACATATTCAGTCACCACAGTTACACAATCTCGCCATTGTAATAGTTATGCAATGCGATTGTTAATACACAATTAAACTGTACTAAAAATCAACTCTTTACGAGCGAGTTACTTTAAATAATACTTTAAACTGTATTTCAGGCAGTAGCCTTTTAAACTATACTGTTATGATGAATACTGTTTGAATACTTTATAACATGAACTAATTACTTTAGTTAAACAGTAGCTACATAATGAACTTGTTGGTTCAGAATGGTTTACAATCTGTCTCTAATCGAGAACAGTTTATGAATCACGTTTGCTAACAAACATGCATGCATTAAAATATTGTATTGGAAAGCTGTCTCATTTAATGTCGTCATCGTTATGTGACCTCATTTACAGCAGGTCGGTTACCCTTCAATGGATCAAATCAAACGCTCTCCTGGTTATCGGAGTGCAGAGTCAGTCCTCTACTCGAGAAAGTGTACGAAAGTGTACACCTGATTCAATAAAATTCGTTTTCCAAAATATACCTACACAGTGGTTATAGATTAAGAACATTATTCATGGTCATCTGGGAAGACAAATTCATTCTTATTTACAATTTTGTGTGATGTATATACTCCCTCTATGAGACATTTTTGAACGATTTTGGGCGCAAAGTTATGCAAAAAGTATACGATGTGGCTAAATGATATTTTGATTATAGCTTACACTCCCCATTGACTATGCAATGAGGTATTTTGAAACATTTAACATTTGTATCTCAAGTTCCACGATCTGTTTCTTACGGCGGTACAATTGCCATCACCGTTTCAGCCACACATTTCCAAAAAAACATTAAAAAAGGTGAGCGCAAGCGAAGATTGAAATGACATCACCCATCTTTAGCGTAAACTAGAATAAAATTTTCACACCTTAAAGTAGTATACTTTTTTCACGACTATGCTCCCAAAATCGTTCATAAATGTAGCAATAATGGAAGTAAGCATAAACTATATGAATTCAATTTAGACTTTTCAGAAGACAGTGACTAACATTGTTACTCAGTATAACTACTGTTTTATGCATATTTTGTAAAACATGTTTTGGTGAACTCACCGCCCTAAGTCAGGCGAGGGTGGGACAATCGAAATCGAAACTCGCCCCGGTCGGAGGTGGTGCCACATTGATGCCGATCAGAGCTCAGTGCAAGCGAAGGGTAACATGTTTAATTCAGCGCGGCTTATTTAAGTACGCCCTCGCCACTTCCATCCGAGAGTACGAGCGTCTGCGATTTACCCTCCGACGTCGTGACGCTGCGTCGACCGAGTACAAATCACCTGATAAAGCTTCAAGACCGAGACCTAGCTGCAATATCCTACAAGTTGGCAGCCAATATCCGGTGGTAAACGCGCGAGGGATTCCAAGACGAAGCCTTATATGTAATCAAATTAGCTCATCGAAATAATTACCCGATTTGGAACATACTGAGAGGAAAACTGAGGAAGTAGCTCAATAGGTCAAATACTTTGCAAAATTATTTAAATATTTATTACTGCGATAGCATTGAACTATCCTGGACATGCAGATTGCAACAATGGAGGTAGCTCATTCGCGATTACGCTCGAGACACTAATTCGAGAGGTCGTCGTTACGATACCTGCCACTGACTAATGTTTTCCGTCAAGGATTTCCTCAGTCAAGAGTGGTTGTTATAAGCTTAAGTCCTATACACATAAAAAATCCTACGGGTAACGGGCATTCCTTCCACATTACATGATTACCATAATAACCTTATTAACACAAGTCATGCGCAACTGATGAGTATACGCGTTTCCAAGCAAAGGGGTTGCTACCTGGTGGCGAAAAATGCAACTGTCCGATCAGTGATAGTCGGAGGAGCGCGCTATGCGCTTACCTGAAGAACACATGTCATTCCGTGTTTGTCACTTATAAATATGTACAATCACAGGTACATTGTCGTTGCTTTCCCAAAATGTTGTTAATTGATTATAATCAAAAGCATGGGGGTGCACCAAAATGATAAAATCGCTCTTTAATATGCGGGATTCGAGACCATGTCCACCAGAATATTATTACTATATACAGACCTGCGCCCCATGCACCCATGAGACACCGAGGATGGCATTTGTATCCATATTACAATTCTCTAATTGTAATATCATTATAAATCATTGGTACTTATAGGCTATATACTAAATATAGGCTAACAGGGTACGATAAATACTAAATCAAATTCAAATCGTCAAGAATGTTCACAACTCATAGTAAACACACACATACAGTATCGCTCGCTTCTCATGGCACTTTTAATTGAGATATACTTCTTTAGTTTTATTATGAATTTAATATAAATAAAGTCATAATAATAATAACAAAACAATAACATAAATAATAATAATTGTATAAGGGCTTATGCACATGCCCCATCAACTCTTTTTCTACCTTATATAATTAATGTAGGCCTTCATACACCGTTTCCCGTCATTGTTCATTTATTACATAATTTTATACATAATATCATAATAAATACGATTTATATTATTACAATAGAATAAGTATAATGATATGACCTACAAGATTTTAAAGCTGTCTGCAGAATAACGCGTCATGCCATTATTGACATACAAAACAATAAAACAAATAGGCCATCAGCTATTCAATAGGCCTACTTTTAATAAAATGTATATTTAAAAAAAAACAGTAGTCCTAAAAGTGTATAGTAGATAAAAGGCCTACTCCGATTGCGTTTACGACGATGTAGAAAACGTGCAAAACAAGTGTAGGGCTATAATTTGCTAGAATCCCTTTTGATTTTTAGATATCAAGTAAATTATTGAAATTAGGCCTATTAGTATTGGTGGGCAACATTTTCTTGGCAAAATATCATCGATCTTCATCATTGAACATTATTTAGTACACTCTTGTTTCTGTATTTAATAGGTTAACAGTGTGGTTTGTTCTTTTCGAGCTAATTTCATCAAATAATCTCAATTATTTGTTGTAATTTAAAATGCCATTAAATTCCCGTTTTTTATAAAGCCGATCCCCAAAACTTACGAATTTAACTAATAAAATACGCGGACGATATGACATAATCAACAATGTTTTCGCAAATGATCAGAAATGTAACAAAAATCAAGTTGAACCTAACTGAATATACAGCGCCCGCCGTAAGCAGCTCGCCTCTATCACCGATCGGTCCGACATCTTGCGTTTTAGTGCTGCCATCTATCTTTGCTTGGAAACGCGTATAGGGCTACTTTGTATTTTTGGATGAGCGTTGAAAGCGTAGCGGGTAGATCAATTTTACAATACCCTGATAAAAACGGGTGTTTTTTTGTTTGTTTGTAGTTTTTTGTATGTGTTTTGTATGTTTTTTCGTAGTCTACCGGACGAACGGCTACTCGCATCTTGATGAAATTTCAATGGACCTTCGAAATACACACGAAAGAAATAATCTCGTGAAAATAGTACTCATACGGTTTTTAATAAGATATTTTGACTGTTCGCTCGCTACCAGACAAACGTCTACTCCGGTCTTGATGAAACTTCGAGGGTTCTTTGAAAGAAATCACTAAATGAAAAAAAATTACTAAACCATAGACCTACTAATGGTTTTTTGGTACAATTGAAGAAATAATAATTATTTAGATAGATATAGATATAGATTATTTATTAATATCATAGATAGATATAGATTATTTATTATTATCATGTAGGAATGCAGAGAAATAGGCCAAATACTTCCATATACGACGTTCGTGAAGCGGCTTATAATGAATTCCAGGGAAAAGAAAAATATTTAAAAACCACGTTCTAGAAATGACTGCTGGGGGCTTGTTTTAGTAAGTACAGGTAAAGTAAATAGTGTATATTAATAATTCATGCATTAACTTCATAATTGGAAGAGCAAAGCGAAGACTTCAATTTCACTGACCCCCCAAAAAAATTAGCTCGGGTGTTTTTTTTATTTTTTATTTATTTTTGTCTGTTTTTTCGCTCTCTACTGGGAAAACGTCATATGCGATCTTGATGGAAATTGGAGGGGACCTTTAAAATCTCTGAACTTAGACCTGCCACGTTTTTGGGTACAATCAAAGAAATATTTCTTATGAATATCGTACTTTTACGATTTTTTCGATTTTTAATGCGATATTTTCGTGACATTTGGGCCGATTCTGACCAAACGGGTGGGGCAACAACGTTCATATTTTACATGGATATTAAGGTTATGGTGATGTTGTACCTTTTGAAAGAAAAAATTGGAAAAGTTAGCCAGAATCCATATAAATAAAGGGTTTACATAAGTTATTATAATAACAATTAACAAGTAACAATAGAAACTTGGCAACAATCACCTACAATGCGTTCAAAAAGCACAAGCAAAAGTAAAGAGATCCCACGCAAACTAAAAATTTACAAAAAGACCCATCCATCAACGCGACTAAAAAAAGCGTTTGCGAAGCGGCCTAGTATATAAAAATACTTAGTATCATTTGTTGAAATAAAAATGCGTTATAGATTAATATATTATTCCCTCATGTTTGTGTGATGGGTTTTGCATTTGTTCTCTCGCCTAATATATCAACTTTCTTTACTTATTCTATTAGAAGAACAGTAAACAACGAACTTAACATCAAATCTTGTACCGTTTCTTAGGCTTACCTGACAAATGTGGTCTAGCCGTGTGCATGGACACATTATTTCACTTTTTTTAAATCAATAAAGAAATTACAAAAACCATCTCAGCGGGGTATCGAACCCCGGTCCCCCACTTGCGGTCGGGTGCTTACCCCTAAGCTACCGAGACGGTTAACTTCATAACATCTGGATTGTTGGTAATATGACGATGTATTATACATTGTTTATATTTTTGATGATTAATAGGACAGAGAGAATTATATAGAAACATATGGACTTTCCTCTTAAACGTCGCACACACATTCAAAATATTATAAGCATACAAATTCTCAATGTACTATGTTGTTATGTTATGTTGGTCGTCCCCTAGTCTATAGCATGCTAATGACGCTTTTAAGGCCCCTTCTCTCTAGGTAACATCAACCCTCTGGTTGAAAGCTACCAAGTTTCAAAGCACACCTGTGCTTTACGTTCCTTATCACACGGTTCCTTTTCATTCCCGCGACATTGATAGCTGTTTGATGAAAACCACTCACGCTCTCTCCGAGGTAGATTACAGGGACGAGCTTACCTAGACGGACTTTCATCAGATATCTAGATGCTCTGCTCGGGCTACTTCTTTATAATGATCGTTAAAAACAGACCCGCATCCGTGGGGCCATAGAATCAATACCGTACTAAAACTCGGCTAGTCAGCAGTCTGAGTAGTGCTTGTAATGTGGCTTGCAATGAACTATACAAAGATACCAGAGGATAGACCATTGCTGGCTGAACCAAACCATATAGAGGCAATTATATGGAATCTGTGACTAGTCAACTACGAAAAATGTGATAAAAAGAGGGGGTTAATACAACGGTCTCTGTGTCAAATTTTAAATGTTTAATGAGAGATTATAGGATGAAATAATTTGAACATCTGTTTAATTTACATTGTATTATGTATAAGCTTAAATTGTTGAATATATACATTATATTTATTTTACTTATATTGATACTATGCATTTGGAAGTTACAAATCATCAATCAAATTCAAATGCATAATAACATTACGCCAGCGGTTTAGCCGAGGTCGTTTAACCGGTTCCCACTCGAACACCGAAGTTAAGCAGCCATCGGGCGTGGTCACGGGTAGAGTGGGTGACCGCTCACCCTGAAACTCACGTATACCGCTGGTTAGAGCAGATAGTGTTCGAGAGCTAGTGTAACGGCTTCGTTCTCCTCGACGTCTGCTCGACAGTCCGGGTTAGTGGAGGAACCTATGTGACTGTCAAGGTTACACCGTCCTTTCGGATGGGACGCTTAGCCGTTGGTCCCCTTGGTACTTTTCGTAAGGAGTAGGCTACGTGCCGGTACCGGGATTCTCCTCTTCCCTTCTGTTCATACTTCATCCTCATCTACCACCACTCATCGTCTCGAATAGCCAAAGTGCATTAACATGTGATCCAATCAATCATAATAACATTGGTCAAGATTGTTATCAACAAAACACATTATCCAAATTTGATAGAATACACACACAAATACTAAAGCATGTATGTAGGTGTACCATTGACATTATATTCATGTTGTTCAGTGGGACGCGAAAGATTATTTTTCAGTTGAATCACAAAACCCGGCGTGTTCGTGTTTGTTTCGTGGCGTTGTTGAAGACAAGAGCGTCACGAAATCAAAGCCTTGTGATCATTCATAAAAGTGCTGTGTTCCCCGACGTAAAGTGCTCTAGCTATAATTTGCTCGCCCCTCAGTACAAACGACGAGTCTGTAGAGTTGGCCGACCCAGAATGATTGAAACAACGTAGCTCTACTCCCCAGGGAAAATAAAAAGATTGTTTTCAAACAAAGCATCGTCACGCGTGGAAGACATCAAGAGATTTTCCGGAAGTGAACCTTGAAAGGCGCTGTGGACAGATTGAATCAATAGTGCACAGTTTCGATTTGATTTCGAACCTCGATAAACCTGAAGCTTTGTGAGTCGGTGAGACAGATAAGTGAGCATGTGCATGGCTGACCAATCAGCTGGACGTATTTAATATAAAGAAGAGCAAGATGTAAGCACGAGGAAATGGTTTTCGTTCTCTATTGACCCACTGATTATATCCTGAGAAACAGATGGTACTTCTCAAGGTTTCTGTTCATCGTCATAGAAAACGAGATTTTAATTAAATATTAAAAACAACACTCATTCTATCTAAGCATTAGCATATCTGTAATTAAACGTCACAACATTCTATACTTCTAAAGCGGCCTTGAAGATAGCCGAAGAAAAAGTAAATAGAAGAAACGTGTTTTTTGCATTTGATGTGATACTGCCGTCTCATTGGATGAGCGAAGCGAAGATTCCATTTCACTACACTGGAGAAAAAAATCCGGAATGTTTTTTCTTTCTTTCTTTTTTTTCCTTGTATTTTTGTGTGTTTGTTAACACGATTCCGGCTAAACCGATACTTTAAATGCGATGAAATTTTCTGGAGACCTTCGAAATCTCTGAACTTAGAACTTCCACGTTTTTGAGCGCAATCGAAAAATCATTCTCATAAAAATCGCAATTTTACGTTTTTTTTTCGATTTTTAAAACATTTCT
The DNA here is from genome assembly GCA_024449915.1 of Sweltsa coloradensis. Classification (NCBI taxonomy): domain Eukaryota; kingdom Metazoa; phylum Arthropoda; class Insecta; order Plecoptera; family Chloroperlidae; genus Sweltsa; species Sweltsa coloradensis. The sequence continues at coordinate 355,812 of JAMZAV010000228.1, read as the reverse complement.
TCGACTTATAACACCTATTTGCTTTATCCGATTTTAATGATTTTTTCACAGAACCTTAATTTTATGAATTAATATATTCGTGTTAAATTTGAGTGCAATCGAATAATTATTTCTTATGAAAACCGCAATTTTACGGTTTTTTTCTTTTTTCAAAATTACGAATAATTAAAAAATTGAAGTTAATTTTTTATTTAATTTAAATTAACTTAAAAAAAATCTTCGACTTAGGTATGATTTTTTCACAGAACAACAGAAAATCCGCATAACACATGGCAGCTCAATGCACCAATTACGCTTATCCAACAACGCGGCGGGACTTAAGCGTTTTCCTAGTATATTTTACACAAACTGATCATCATGTCACCGTTAAACTTTAACTTAGTCGAAAAATTATTAGTAGAAGACGTATGCAACTAAAAACCAACAACATTATGCGTGTATGTTGAGTTTGCTATAACAAATCGTGCCATGTCACAAAAGAGCTTCGACGAATGTGATACAAATGAAAGTTGTTTCTGGCTGTGAAAGATGAAACGAGTTAAAATTAACAGTGATAAACGATGTGAGACGAAGGACCAGATGAATCATGAATTTCCGCAACAACGACATCCAAAGGTAGGAAAGAACAAACAAAGAGCGATACACTTAAAACTTTGTTTGCTAGGTTTTACGACTACACGCCGTGCGGGTGCGTGCACGTGTGTTTGAGTAGTGCGTAGTGTGCGTATGCATGCGTAAGGGCGTGAGCATGTATATGCATGTTTATAATATTTTAAATTTAGTTAACAATTCGTTTTAAAATCCTAACAAGTTCATGATAATAAATAAATGATAACAAATCAAAATATACTGTGTGTTATTGTTCATATTAAACTATTTAATTATATATCAAATCGTCCGCTATTTGCATCCATCCATCCGTATGTTGTTATATGTGTAACGTATGTACGTAATAAACACATAATGATTAATGTTATGTCAATTTAACCTCAATCTATTGTGAAAATAGATATGTCAAAAGAATGTTAAACAGCTTCCTTCACTACCGATTGGCAATATGACCTTGTGTCTTGGCTTCCGTGACCGGCGATGCATTATTGTAATTCGCAATAAGGTGAGTCAAGGACATCGACAAGACGATCCTTTTAAAGCAACGCATCACAAACGTAACGGTTATACTGCAAGAGTGGCTGTTGCAACGCCACACATTCACGATCAGCTGGCATTGCTTGAAGGTAAGTGCGACTCGTGCATTCATTATATTATTTAACTTTTGTTAATGGCTTACACGTGGTTGAATATATATGATGGTGTAGTGGTTTTCTACTAAAACAAATCAATACACTCATGATATATTTATAAAACTAAATTAAGCATAGAAAACTGTACAGTTTATGAAATATGTAGTTTCCTACTATTGTATATTGTGAATTTACAGATGTGATTCCATAAAATATAGTAATTTTAAAATAAAATAGTTCAGACTTTTTTGTTGAATCTTGAATTAATGTGAAAAATCTATAGATGGTAAGAAATGAAAATCGAAACGATTGGCTTTAAATATGGTTATCCACGCATTTTTATTTTCAATACCGTAAAACCCTTCACAGAACGGTGTGTTGTTATGCGAACGATAGGTGTCGTAAATATTGGGCCAATAACATAAAAGAGTTCTCCATCCGTTGTAAAGCCTACGCTAGACATTTTCCCGATGAATACCTATATTCTCTCCACTCTCGTAGCATTTACTTTTAAAAAATGCTACTGTTTGTGTCAAATGGAATATATATATTTCGGTTCACCTTCTTTGTAAGCCTACATTTCACCAATACAAGTGCAAGATCGCGTTCAATGACTATTTTACACAATGGTCAATCATGATATAAACTTATATCGTGTAACAAGAATAAATAAATGTTATGAAAAAATGATACTTACATTAACAAAATTATGATAAATTTGTTGATTGTGCAGAACAAAATCAAAAAACTAGTTGAACTGTAACAGAATAACAGTATAGAAATCGGGTTCATCAATAGTTGTAAATAAATTTATAAAGAAGTTTTAACCTTCTTATTAGGCTAAGATGTATTGAATTTAAAGGTAATATAAAAGATCCCAGTGAGAGGCGACGATTTGTTATCAATTTTGTAAATTGTTGCTATTGTGTTTTGTATGAAGACAATCCCAACTACCACTAACTACATCAGTATCACACGACACGACACAATATAGCAACGTTACCTCGAAATCGTGTGCAACGTGCTTTTTACGAACTAATTTGTCGTGCGTTCACTTAAATATTCGAAACGAATGTGCTTGAATGCGGTTATTACGTCACTCTAATGCACATTAGCTTTCAGTTAAGCCATTTTAAATTACTCCAATTTTTTAAGTCACTCCCAGTTCGTCGTGATACGTGTCGAATTACTGGAAATCGTTTAGTTAAAACTTGTATAAATCGGTGTAGTGAATCACGGTGCTTATATACCACGCACTTTACCACACCTTGAATGATAACGCACTGGAACGTGGATCGGCAAATGATAATCGAGTTTTAATGCGCTCAATAGGGAGATCCATCTCGCAGATGTAACTGGGGTATTCTAGTCATTACTCTATAACGGAATTTCAAAACAATGTGAACATAGTATACTACTAGGGAAACGCCAAAGTCGTTGTTAAACGAGTGACTGAGCCATGTGTTGAGTACCCAAATGCATTACTTTTCTTCTCCCTACCTTAGGCCTACCTAGCCTATCATAGGCTAGAGAGGCGCATTATGACCTTACAGTTGACGCGCCCTTCCCCGTATGCCAACTAAACTTTAAAAAACTATTATTTATACGAATATAATTATCAAACTTAAATGCAAATGTTCCCGGGTACTCACCACATGTCTCGCTCACTCGTCTTAACTACGACTTTGGCGTTTCCCTAGTCTAGTTGGCTAAGGCGCCCTTGTAGCCGAAATGTGAAAGAAGTGGGTTCAATCCCCTGGTCGGGAAAGATTTTGTAATTTCTAGATTGTATTTAAAAAATAATTAAACATGTTTTGAAATGCATATAACGCAGTGTAGTCCATCATCTGTGGCAATAGGGCCTACTATGGTAAACATAGCCAGTACGAAATACGTGAAAATATTGCAAGGTTAACTCAATCTACGAGCGGAATTTGGGGGTACCTTGACGTGCAACATTCGACAGACCTTGCATGGGCACGGCATTTCACGGCCAGGCGAATAACAAACAAAAAATATTTTTCAAAATCTAAAACATTGTACCCGATTACATTACTTTTCTTCCCCCTACCTTAGGCCACCTAGCCTATCATAGCTAGAGAGGCGCATTATGACCTTACAGTTGACGCGCCCGTCCCCGTTTGCCAACTAAACTTTAAAAAACTATTATTTATACGAATATAATTATCAAACTTAAATGCAAATGTTCCCGGGTACTCACCACATGACTCGCTCACTCGTCTTAACTACGACTTTGGCGTTTCCCTAGTCTAGTTGGCTAAGGCGCCCTTGTAGCCGAAATGTGAAAGAAGTGGGTTCAATCCCCTGGTCGGGAAAGATTTTGTAATTTATAGACTGTATTTCAAAAATAATTAAACATGTTTTGAAATGCATATAACGCAGTGTAGTCCATCATCTGTGGCAATAGGGCCTACTATGGTAAACATAGCCAGTACGAAATACGTGAAAATATTGCAAGGTTTACTCAATCTACGAGCGGAATTTGGGGGTACCTTGACGTGCAACATTCGACAGACCTTGCATGGGCACGGCATTTCACGGCCAGGCGAATAACAAACAAAAAATATATTTTCAAAATCTAAAACATTGTCGTTAAATAATTTCTAAACATTGGAAGTCTATTTTTCAGTTTATTATTTTCTTGTAGGTTTAAATCGCAATGAATCTTGCTGATTTTGTTCGCAGTTCTCACTAAACTCGTACCGGATGTCCGTTTAAAATTTCAGCGCAATCTGTTCAGCGATTTGGCTGATTTTCAACGTACACACACACACACGCAGAAAAACCATAAGGGCCGCTTAAGTCGAATGGAGATCACATACGTTCGCTACGCTCACTCGTTCAAAAAATGTTAAGTTTTAATAAAAATTTGATTATTCTCAATTTATTAGTATATTTGTAAGATCCAGATGCACAATTTTTAATTTTAAAATTGTGATGAATTCCTCTAATCAGAAGGAATAATTAATTATTTTACCAACACTCTTCTAACACCTAAAAATAAATTAACAATAACAAATAATACCGAGTATACAACGAATAAAATATATTTTACGCAATGAATAATTGGATGAGCGTAGCGAGCGAAGCGAAGATTTCATTTCACTACACTGGAGAAAAAAATCCGGAATGTTTTTTTTTTCTTTCTTTCTTTCTTTCTTTCTTTCTTTCTTTCTTTCTTTCTTTCTTTCTTTCTTTCTTTCTGTATTTTTGTGTGTTTGTCAGCACGATTCCGGCTAAACCGATACTCCAATTGCGATGAAATTTTCTGGAGACCTTCGAAATCTCTGAACTTAGAACTGCCACGTTTTTGAGCGCAATCGAAAAATTATTTCTCATGAAAATCGCAATTTTACGATTTTTTTCGATTTTTTTTAAAATTTCTTCGACTTATAACACCTACATGCTTTATCCGATTTTAATGAGTTTTTCACAGAACCATAATTTTATGAATTAAGATATTCGTGTGAAATTTGAGCGCAATCGAAAAATTATTTCTCATGAAAATCGAAATTTTACGGGTTTTTTCTTTTTTAAAACAATTCTTTGACTTATAACACCTAGGCCTACATGCTTTATCCGATTGTAATGATTTTTTCACAGAACCTTAATTTTATGAATTAATATATTCGTGTGAAATTTGAGCGCAATCGAATAATTATTTCTTATGAAAATCGCAATTTTACGATTTTTTTCTTTTTTAAAATTACGATTAATTAAAAAAATTAAAAATTTAAGTTTATTTTTTATTTAATTTAAATTAATTTTAAATAAATCTTCAACTAAGTAATGGTTTTTTCACAGAACAACAGAAAATCCGCATAACACATGGCAGCTCAATACACCATTTACGCTCATCCAACAACGCGGCGGGACTTAAGCGTTTTCCTAGTATTTAAATACACCCTCTGCGAATAAATTATGATTGAAGGTTAATGATGACGGTCCAGTGGGGATTTGTGGTTAAAGGAGAGAGGATTAGCACCCTACTAATTTAATCTGGGGCTTATAATCCATTGTTTCCTGGAATTAGTGAGTACGTTTCACACTTTCCATTTTGTATGTCGACGTTTTTTACAATTAATAAATCAAATATCGAAAACAATACGTCATTACTAAAATGCCAATACAACATTCAAGCAAACTTGTCAATGAGGGTTTCAGTATATAACTAGGAAAACGCTTAAGTCCCGCCGCGTTGATGGATGAGCGTAATTTTTTTTAAACGAAAAAGCGTAAAATTGCAATTTTTTTAATAGATAATTTTTCGATTACGCTCAAATTTCACACGAATAAATTAATTCATAAAATCAAAGTTCTGTGAAAAAATCATTACAATCGGATAAAGCATGTAGGTTTTATTCGTCGAAGAAATGTTAAAAATTGAAAAAAAAATCGTAAAATTGCGATTTTCCATTAGAAATAATTTTTCAAATTAACGCTCAATTTCACACGAATATCTTAATTATAAATTAAGTTCTGTGAAAAAATCATTACATTCGGATACATCGTGTAGATGTTATTCGTCAAAGATATTTCGTAAAAATCGAAAAAATCGTCAAATTGCGATTTTCATAAGAAATAATTTTTCGATCGATTTTTCCCCCGTGCAGTTCTTCGTTCAGAGATTTATAGACCTCCATAAAATTTATCGCAATTGGAGTATGGTTTAGCCGGAATCGTGTTACGAGACACACAAAATACAAAAAAAAAAAAAAGAAAGAAATAAAAATAAACATTCCGATTTTTTTTCTCCATGTAGAAAATGGAATCTTCGCTCGCTCGCTAACGCTCGCTACGCTCATCCAATAAAACAACACAAAGTAAATTAACACGTCGGCTATTAATCAGTATTTCGTTTAAACAATTCGTTAATAATATCTGTAATTATAATTACAAAAAAAATGTTTCAAACTAAAAAACCAAAATTTTACCCGGAAAAATTACAATTTTCTGTTGCCACATGGCAACGCCTGGTTAGAAAGGGTTAAGAAGCCCTTGGGCATTTCTTTTCAACTATCCGAACAACATATAATTACCAAGTTGGTTGCCTGCAGAAGGTTAAACTAACGTGTACCCTACAGTAAGGTTAAACTTCCAGATGGATCTAAGAATCGAGACTGTGTCTCATCCCTTGCTGGAGCGGCTACGCGCGAGTACCAGTCGTCTCTACAGCGACGGAAGTATCCGCATCTACCCGTCAGGTGCATCTTCAACGCGTTATTCCGTAACCATGTGTCGCGCGTGACGTCATTCGATGTACGCGAAGACGACACCTGGGTTGTGACGTTCCCTAAAGCAGGTACGTACCCGTCCATATTACAGTGATGAAACTTTTAGTGCGGGTGAAGTTTACGTTCTAAATTTGTTGGACTGTCCACTACAGAGTCTTAAATTAATCAAAGATTTAACAATATTTCGATGGTGGATCGGCCGTCTTCATCTGGATTACTCGTCCATGTACAGTGATCATAAACAAACGCAAATGAGGTAGTTACTTACATACATGCAATCATTAACACTAGGAAACGCTCAGTTGGACGCGTTGATAAGCGAGCACGTGCTATAGCTAGACCCACATTGCACATTTTTTTAAATTTTAAAATTTGTAACGTTCGCTGCCCACAGGGCCATGTTTCCAATATTATTTATTATTGCCAAGGTATTTGGGTAAACCCGTGTGTAAATCTTTACTTTGTGGATAAAATCCACCGCCATCTAGAGGACCTTGACTCCTTGGGAAAAATATTTAAACTCTTTGTTGACAAATAATACACTGCTTCTTCGAAAGTATTTTGATTACTTCTAGGTGGCAGTGCATTAGAAACTTCGCGCGTCTTTTCGTTGCCATGGCAACGTTACTTTTGTTATAATGTAATTTTAATTTACACTACTTATCGGATCAAAATAAAATTAACATATTCGTGACTGGACGGACATTCTAAATGATTTGGCCACCTCAGATTTTGTCGCCGTTTAGTTTGAATAAAAAACTTTCGATTGACTTTAATGTAACTTTTTAACTTTTTGAACGATTTTGCCACAAAACTAATGGCATTCAATCGAGAACGAAGCTTGCGGATGGTCAAAATTTCAAATCGATCCGAGCCTCCGTTCGACCGCTATCATGAGCCAAAAAAACTGCGCGACATTCCGTTGCCATGGTAACCGTACTTTGTTATAATGTAATTTCTATCTACACTACTTATCGGATCAAAATAAAATTAACATATTCGTGACCGGACGGACATTCTAAATGATTTGGCTATCTCAGATTTTGTCGCCGTTTAGTTTGAAAAAAAAACTTTCGATTAAATTTAATGTAACTTTTTAACTTTTTGAACGATTTTGCTACAAAACTAATGGCATTCAATCGAGAACGAAGCTTGCGGATGGTCAAAATTTCAACTCGATCCGAGCCTCCGTTCGAACAGTGACTATTTTTTCCGGCAGAGTCAAATGGAAACGCTCGCTTCGCTCGCTTAACAACTAAACATTTTCGACTGATGCAAGTCTCAATTATTAAACTAGGAAACGCTCTGTTGGACGCGTTGATAAGCGAGCACGTGCTATAGCTAGACCCACATTGCATCCACCGCCATCTAGAGGACCTTGACTCCTTGGGAAAACTATTTAATTAAACTCTTTGTTGACAAATAATAGACTGCTTCCTCGAAAGTATTTTGATTACTTCTAGGTGGCAGTGCATTAGAAACTTCGCGCGTCTTTTCGTTGTCATGGCAACGTTACTTTTGTTAGTTCCACTAATACTTATGCTAACTTCGTAAGCTGGGCTTCTCACCGTTGTGAAAAAAACCGACTTTATTACTTTTAGCTGTTGTTTTAAAAATAATCTGGATGCTCGAAACAAGCTTCTGTAAAATTTCACGATGAGCATGTGCTATGGTTTGTATTTTTGCAGAGTCAATGGGCATTGTGGTTATTACCTGTAACTTGTGTTTAGAATGAAGTTCAACTCCACGATAACAAATTTTAGACGATAAGCCTAGGACTTAATGGCCCATAATTGCTGTGATTGTTTCATAGAATCAGCTTTAGCTTTTAACTCAAATAAACCTTTCGTTGTTAGAAGTGTTAATATACTTAGTTTAGAGTTTAACAACGGTTCTTAGGGCCAGCCTGGCTTAGCTCAGATTCAGATTTTCAACGTCAATTGATTAAAACTAATCCGATTAGGTATTGGTTTATACATGGTGCAAGTATGGACAAGTGCAGGCTTGGGCTCATCTTTATCTTACCAAACACATCAATGCTAATAGGCCTTATTGCATAGGCCTACCGTATCTGGACAGTTTGCCTCGGGCCCTAATATCCAATTAGTATCAAATGAAATTGAGATATGAAGTTGAAAGATATAAATTATTTAATCATAATGTTACCTGCAATTAGATCAAAGATTACATAAATGGTAGCCTATTATGTATTTATGCATTAAAAAATATGTGCAACCGATTTCTGAAATGACGTCCAGCTGCAGTCTGCTGTTTGTTTACAAAATCTCTTTGAGGTCCTTGGATAATGTGTGCGTGCACTCAGTAGACACATTATCAAGTGGGCTTGACTTCAAGATATAAAATGGCGCTTATACATTGTGGAAGTACAAGCGAAGACCCCTTACAGCAGCTGTTAGGTATCTAGTGGACCCTGCTTTTGTTATAATGTAATTTCCATCTACACTACTTATTGGATCAAATAAAATTAACATATTCGTGACCGGACGGACATTCTAAATGATTTGGCTATCTCAGATTTTGTCGCCGTTTAGTTTGAAAAAAAAACTTTCGGTTAACTTTAATGTAACTTTTTAACTTTTTGAACGATTTTGCCACAAAACTAATGGCATTCAATCGAGAACGAAGCTTGCGGATGGTCAAAATTTCAACTCGATCCGAGCCTCCGTTCGAACGTTATGGCGAGACATACAAACAAAAAACAAACAAACAAACAAAAAAAAAAACAAACAAACAAACAAAACCAGTGACTAATTTTTCCGGCAGAGTCAAATGGAAACGCTCGCTTCGCTCGCTTAATTAATTGTTAACTTCGTGGACTTTTTAGAAATTGGACCAAGTCGATTACCACCAATTTTGCCATACAAAAATCTCAACCGTTTATTATTGTTACGACGGAGATAGAGGAGAATGTTTTCTATGCGGATCTTACAATGATGCTGCCATAAAAATATGCTGTTTCGTTTTAGCAATTTTCTTGTGTTTATGGCTAGTTTTAATCGTTCATAAAACCATTAGATTGAGTATCAGCTTGTTATAGATGGTATTTACAAAACTATAATGAATTTCTTTATCTAATTAATAAACGTAAAGGGCACATGACACTGAGAAGGCAATATCATGTTTTTAACCAATTGTTGGAAGAATCATTGAAAAATTGACCTTACAATCATTTTTATTTGACCAGGAAAATATTTTAAAATGTTTCGATTCTGGAAGATATTTGAACTACTTCATCTCCTCGCGCATGTGAACGTGACCTGGTTCAAAACACGTGACAACGCTGCTGTGTACATACTCTTAAAGCACTGAGCGAACTTGTGAGATGTGTGGAAGTCAAACCCAACGTCACCTGTCTAGCCTGAATCCTGAGGTGGGAAAAACATCCACTCCGAATTTACAAAGTGTGATTCCAATCAACACATGGCACATGGCGCCACTAGGTTGTGTCACAATTAATTGCCCCCGAGCCATTTTATATTACCCCGTTTGTCACGCATGCGATGTAATACCTCCATTAAAACTAATCATGACGTTCAATTATTGTTAAAGTTAAATGCTATGTAGACTTTAGTATCACGTTTTGGTTTATTTATTTATTCAGTAACCTTCATTGATCTTTAACTACGGCATTATATTATGCGTCATAAAGCTCTAATCTTACTTGGATATTATGTATCATTAGCTTCAATAAATATTCTATTATAAAATATGCCGGTGTCTATAGTTGTTGGTCATTGATCGCTTGTCGATGATGTCGGCGCCTACAGGGTTATTGGCTTGGTCGGCGTTAAATCTAATGTCCCCCACTGAAAATCAGTTATGTCAATACGATTTTTTTTTATATATAAGGGAGGTCACGTTTTACCTTGTTTACGAGAACATATATTATACAAGTTTTAAATGCAACTTTTTATTTTAAGCAAGGCGAACACTTTTGCACAATCGTTATACCACATACACTTAAAATATTAACACACTTGTTGTTGTGTAATTGGTGATTGTGATTCATGACGCAAGCATAGCATGTTTTCGGTGATTTCTTAGCAGAATCATGCATGGTTGCATGCTAGTTTGAACCAAGAGGTATCGAGAAGAGGTCAGTCAAAGCACATTGGTTGTACTAAAACAAGCAGGCTGGACTTGTTAATGAGTGTAGGATATGAGGAAGTGCTGAATATGATAGCATCAAGGCGACTCGCTAGCGATCTGACATCAAAGCTGAGAAAGCCTTCTAGCCTCTTCCTAAAGTAGTAAGAGTCACTACACAGGTTTGCACAGCTTTGAATATTATGGCGTGATATAATAGTACATGTCCAACCGATAGATGAACCTCAAGAGAGACATTCAGGAGGTCTCGGGTTCGAATCCCGACTCCGGCAATCCTGCTTGAAAGTTTTCCTTAGAATGAATCCTCTTAAAGGGGTATTTAACCGCTAAACTCAAAAAATATATTTCGTTCAGGCTAACTAGTAATGAATTTAACAATTTACAAAAAAATTATTGAGACCACCATGACCTCCCAAAAAATTGTCAAATATGACATTTTTCGAGCTAGGTCCCATCGGCAAAAATCTCCCATAAGAATTAACATGGGGACGATCTTTATGCCCCGTGACCTTGGAGGATTTTGATCCAAAAAAATATTGGCCAGGATTGACGTACTCGACAGCCTTTTCTTTAAATTCTCTATATTTTGTTTTGTAATTTGGGAAAGTAGTTCGGTCAAAATATGCTGATTACCAAGATGGGATGTGATTTTGGAATGCATATTTTTGCGTGTTTGATAGTATATTTGGGCACAGTTTCAAGACACGATGTTATAAAGGGGCATTTTAGATTGGTACTATGCTCTAATATCTATGTGGACCAAAAAAGAACCAGGTTAAAGCCGATTTAGAAAATTTTCCAAAACACCAATTTTCGCCAATTTCAGGTTACAAGATATAATTTTTTAAACGGTCATTTAAGCGTAGTATTGTGCTATAGATCACGTGGTAAAAAATAATTTTTGGGGTTTTTAGCCCCTTTAAACAGTCCTCTGACAGTAACTTCAAAAGAATAACTAACACCAAAATAGAGACATACATTGTTACTAAGCAGGTTTCCCACGAGATAATTAAAAAATTAAAATTTAGTACATTAGTATTTAGTACAACACAAGTCAAAATTGTATTTTAACGCCCACTATTGAGTAAAGAAAAGACCGTTCCATGTAACTAGCTTTAGCTGTATCAAGACATGATATTGATTTGATCTGGCCTAGGAGTTTTCTAGTTGCTAACAATGGAAGTTGGGATTTATTTATGAAAATATATATTATGGTTGAGCCAAATTTTTTCATCCATCCAGTTTTACATTGGTTTAAATAATTTGGTTCTTATACTTGTTAATGTCAACTGAAAGATCAACAGAGAATGTATAGTGAAAGCTATAGCTTTTAGTTTTGTACAAGGTGTCAGACAAATATACAGGGTAGGCAGAAAAAATAATTAACTAGTTTTCATTTCTTTGCCTTACTAACTTCATCAGATGGCAAAGAGCGTTATCACGTGACCTGTATTCAAATAATTTACATGATAAACGATTCACTTTATTACTGTGCACTACTTTTAACGATGCGCGATTAGAAGATAACTGTTCAGTAATTTGATTTTAAATGTTTTACTTTTTATGTTTAATTCGTCTAAACTGAACACTGAACATTTCAAAATGCTGAGTTTTGAGCTCCTGCAAGAGCGATGAAGTTAACGATGGTTGAGGCTAGGACAACTGGTCTACACCTTAGAGCATGGCAACTATCCATGCTCTAAGGTCTACACCGGTAATAATAGTAGTACTGTCCCGATAATACGACTGTTTGTAGCCCCCACCCTTCAACAGGATTACGCTAAGAATCAGCATTAGGTCTCCTATACTCCCGTTTTTACTATTTAAATTGTATTTTGTTTTTTACTATCAGAACGGCCAATGATATATTTCATAATTTCCTAACTATACATTCCATTGTTATTTAATATTTCAATTGAATTTAGTGTTTAGTTTTAAATAATCAATCTGCGATGTATTTATTTCCCCTTTCTTAAATATTTCAGAAAAAATCCAATTATTATGTCTAAATTAATTTCATGCTATAAAGTTACAATATTGTTATAGAATTTATCGAGATATTCTAGTAGAAAACGAAATTAATTGCAAGAATTCTTCTCCATGCCAAATATTTATACATCAATAAGAAAACGTTGTTAGCCAAAATACAGGGAAGGAAAAAGTTAAATTGTTTCTTGTACTAGTAGCTCAATCATTCACTTAGAGGAATTAACATGTATATGGCTGATTTTCACCCCTGCTCTTTACAAGAAAATAACGGAACATTTTAATAAACTAGTCTTCGACATGAATGAGGGCATTCTTTATCTTTAAAAATGTGCACCTTGCTTTTTCTTATTTTCACTAAGTACTGCGTAAAAGGTTTGAAAGTTTGTTCTTTAACCGCACATGCATGAGACAGGAGAGTATTTCTTACCACAATAGGTCGTGTTTGTCAGCTGGGCACTAGCGTCTCGCACAAATAAGGCCAACTATATTTTGTCTGCCACTGTAACACCCAATTAGGATTTTCGATTGAGTAGCATGCCTTTTTATCCAAAATCCCCTTTTAATCTTGTCTTTTAAAATACTAATGTTTATCTATCTATATTAACACTATTCGATATTCGAGGGGCTTTGGTACAGTGCATGTTGCCGGATTAATAGCTTCCCTGCTGAGTGTCGCTCATTGGCAATCAAATCCTGCGTCTCCATGCTGCGATGATAATCCACAAACAGTTATGAAACGTGGTTATCGAACAACCAGTGATCTGTATCGCGTTTAATAACGTGCGCCCCTGGCTAGTCTTTGACGTCCGGTTCCATTTGTTTTATGATTCACTTTGTGTAATGTGTCACTGCTCATCAAAACAACCATGAATACTGCATCCAATCCATATGATGGTTATATATTCCCAGCTCTTTTATACGTCAATATCGAAACAGGAAAGTCATATTAAAACGAGCGGGAAAATGTATATTCCTGGTTTTAATAAATTTTGACTGACAATAAAATGAGTAATATTTCACAACGAGAATATGAAACTTGATGCCGTTGGTTTATATTCCTATATAAAGAAGAACATCGCCAGTGTTCACGAGCAGTGCATTGCACGCACACAACATTTTATTTGTGTTATAGCATGTTCATGGCTATGAAACTGCCTTTCTGCCAGACTGGCGAGTTTCAGGGCCGAATGATTGCCGGAAATGAAAAGCAATCTTCTGTAGGCCAATTTCCCAAAGAAAGGTTTCGGTGTGGAGACTTTGTTGAACGATCCATAAACAAGTCTGGAAGTTTATGCTTGAACTCATAGTGTCTAGCCGAGGAGACTAGGTCTTAGAGTGTCATTGTTTTATCATTTAAAGACAAAGACAAGGATCTCGACTAAGTCATAAATTCTAGGATCTTGATAAAAGTCTTTTAGTAGAATCCTCAGCCTAAATTGTAAAGTGTGATTCAATTGACTGACAGTAAAAACGGTGCGATTGAAGGGGGGCCACGCAGATCACGAAGCTGTATTGTTGGATACTGGTGAATAAGTTAGCCAGGTTAGGAATGTCAATGTACCATACGAATAAAATAGGAAATCATTTTGTATGTTACCAACTGTTTTAAGTGGGTAATATGTTTTATTAATTATCTGCTCCCAAACTAACATTTTATTACGGTTGTGAAAAAACTGCATGCAAACTAAAAATCATTTTTAATATTATTAATTATTATTATACAAATTGTAATTTAAAAAATTATCTGTCAGTAACTTTATGTTTTCGAAGAAGTTAAAAATGTGAATAAAATTTACTGAATTCATACACTAAAATGTTTGAACTTAACATTTGCTATATTGTTATTTGAGATTGTCATTGGACTGTCAATTTGGAATTTATTGGAATGTCTACTACAAATTGATGATTGAAACAGGACGAAGGCTTTTTACTTTTTACGATGTCAAATAGTTTTAGACACTTTGTGTTACCCGTTAGTTAAAAGAAGCGAAACAAAAAAAATCATGAATGTGGTCCAGTAGAAAATTGTTTATGGGGATATTGCCGTGAATATGTTTGCCATGTCCATCGTCGCACAATAAATAATTAAGAAAAGCCCACACATTATTTAAGTGCAAACATGTACATAGGTGTGTATCGAAGGCGTATAAGTCAGGGATGTAGAGGGTAAAATTGTGTACCACCATTGCGTAATAGCGCAAGTAATTAATTAATTAATGGGTGACAATGTGGACTTTGCGTGATTTAATTTGAACAAACACTCCTAGGCAACCGAAATCGGGTTTCCAATATAAACATGATATTGTGGCGTGTTATCGCATTCAACGTTTGTGTGTTCAACCCACAATTGTTTGTTCAATAGAGAACTGCAACGAATGGTAATTTCGTGTTTTATTTCAAAGATTTTACATCTCAGAATTTAAATCAATGAAATAGTAAATATGGTTTTTATGCCACTGATTAACCATCTTAAAAATAAAATATACGTATTGCGTAGAAAAAAAAACGGAAATAAGAAGCTGTAAGATATAAATTGAGATTTAGAAGTATTGATATAGATTGATTTTTTTACGAAATCAAACATAATTATATCTTAATTTATTCACCGAATTTAGAGTTAAACAAGTCTTATTTAGTTCAATAATAATATATGTTATTTAGAATATTAAACTTATTATGAAGAACATTTAAACAATTATATGTAAGATAACAAATTAATACATCTAATGTTTACCTGGAATACTCAAGGTGAGAAAATGAAAATGGGTATAGTAAACATTACACATTACTGTCGTTACAAGAAACCATTAAAAAGGCAATTTTATCTTGTGCATTTATCTCTTTAGTTTTAACTCCTTATTTTGAGGTTATGTTTCATTATCCTTATTATGTATAGAATATTTTAAGCTTTAGGTAACAATGTTACGTAGTAGTAGCCATAATAATATAAAATAACTTCAATCTCCCCAGCTTTCAGTAAGAACTAACTTTTAGTAGCCTACATGTTAGCGGTTGTAAGAGGCCGGATCTGCGAGAAGTTGAAGAGAGACTGAGAGCGCGTGCTGATAATGACCGACCTTGTTACCAGGAACGACGTGGACGCAGGAGATGGCGTGGCTCTTAGTCAATAACCTGGACTTCAAGCAAGCCACGGAGAAAAGCCAGGATAAGCGCTTCCCATACTTGGAGTAAGTAGAAACCATACACGGTATCGCATTTGTATATTGCTCACGTGGTTTTATTTATTTAAATTACAATGACAGCTACCGCTTAAACTATTCAGACTAGGTGATATCTCCTATCTCTATCCAAATAAATTAAAAGAACATATCACATTTTGGATGAAAGATAGTTTCACAGTTTTAACCTAATTAGACGAGTGAGCGCAGCGAACGTAGTCTACAACGCTACTCGATCGGTCCTTGGTCGTGATTAATTCTGTATGTTAAAATGTTAAATGTTAAATGTTAAATGTTAAATGTTAAATGTTAAATGTTAAATGTCTGTCTGTCCAGTCCCATACGGCCGAACGGCCAAATAGACTTAGCTGAAATTTTAAACAGACATCCGTGACCAGGTAACTGAGAACTGCTAACAAAATGAGTACAATCTGTTGCGATTTAAACCTGCAAGAAATAAAAAACTGAAAAATACGTTGAAAGGCATAGGAATTATTTTAACGACAATGGTTTCATTTTGAAATAATATTTTTGTTTGTTATTTACCTGGCTGTGAAATGCCGTGTCCAAGGTTAATCGAAATGTAGGACGTCAAGGTACCCCCAAATTCCGCTCGTAGATTGAGTAAACCTTGCAATATTTTCACGTTTTTCGTACTGGCTATGTTTTCCATAGTATTGCCACAGATGATGGACTACACTGCGTTATATGCATTTCAAAACATGTTAAATAATTTTAAAAATACAATTCAGAAATTACAAAATCTTTCCCGACCATTGAACCCACGTCTCCCACATTTCGGCTATAAGGGCGCTTTAGCCAACCTCGACTAGGGAAACGCCAAAGTCGTTGTTAGACGAGTGAGAGAGTCATGTGTTGAGTACGCGGGAACATTTGCATTTAAGTTTGATTATAATATTCGTATAAATAAAAGGGTATTTGAGTTTAGGTCATAGTTTAGGCCATAATGCTCCACTGTAGCCTATGATAGGCTAGGGAGGCCTAAGGTAGGGGGAAGAAAAGGAATGTTACCGGGTACTCAACACATGGCTCACTCACTCGTCTAACAACGACTTTGGCGTTTCCCTAGTATAGGTGGATTTGCTTGGGTTTTACATATTTGTTGTGTTATTTGCTTCAAGTAAGCC
The DNA here is from genome assembly GCA_024449915.1 of Sweltsa coloradensis. Lineage (NCBI taxonomy): Eukaryota > Metazoa > Arthropoda > Insecta > Plecoptera > Chloroperlidae > Sweltsa > Sweltsa coloradensis. Next base: position 338,872 of record JAMZAV010000228.1, on the reverse strand, counting down.
TCATACACGCCAACAGAGAACAAAAGTGATAGAACGCTAGTACAAGAAGATGGAGATGTTTCACATATTGTGTGGTTAGTTTCATATCTATCTATAATCTTAAGTATAATATAACAGAAATAGTATCATACATACTTTTAGTAAACGGAAGGCTTTAATTTTGCACACGGATTGAAAATAATGCTGATCGCTAAGGAGAACCCGGCACCTCCACCAAAACTCAAGTTTCTGTTTCGAGTCGAGAATATCCGTACAGAAATTGTTTGCTAGATGAGAATTGAAACCGAGATGTTTTTCAGGTTCAGTTCATTACTAACTAATTAGCTCTCGGACGTTTAAATGAACGTTCTCTAATGCGAGGCAAATACCCGGTAAGCATCTATTCATTAGTGTTCGATAGTTGCGTCAACTTTAGGGCAAGATTCCAAAATTCCAATAGCGTTGCTCCTTGAAACTTAAAGGTTGATTTTGTAAGTTTGTTTTCAAGTTAAGACTACGAAGCCTTTGGCCTCTTTTAAATCAAACTCGTAGAATTTTCACATTTTATTAAGGTTGCGCTTGAAATGCGCATCAAATCCAAGACACTCTTGGGGGTTTCAGACGCCCCCTCCTCTCCATATTCCTCCCCCCCCTCCCCGCACCGTCTTACGAATACCTACTTTTGTCTCGCGAATGACAATTCCTGAGAGACCTTCAAAAATCTCGATTTGTCTCAGGAGTCTTCTTTGTGTTCAGTCGACAATCGTAGCAACTTCGTCAGATGAATGTAATGTAATCTTCTACCAAGCATCTCCGTTAGTCTTCCTCTTTCAGTTCAGGTTACAGAGACAAATTAAGGACGTGTAATGGCAAGTGAACAGACATGAAAGTGACATAAAGTCGACATTGGTTTTCTGTCGAATGACGCAATCATTGGGGTAAAAATATCTATGTATTTTACGTCGGAGCTAGTCTACCGTGTGGTTCAGAACGTGAGCACTTGAGACAGAAAGCAAAGTGTAAAACAATATTATCTTAGAATGTAAATTGACAATTGGTTATTTAAATTTGTATTTTAAACCTGTTTCTATAACCATGGAGTTTAAATAGTACAAACTGCATGATATAACTAAATAAGATAGTCGTTAAATAAGTAAATTAGTGCACCTAAAATGTGTCTGCTGTGAGAAATAAAAATTTCAAATAACATACTCTGTAATTTCAATGCATTTTTTCAAAAAATGGTATCGTCAAAAAACAGATGATTTAAAAGCATTCACTTATTGTATGTCATTCATAGATGATTAAGCGAGTGAAGCGAGCGTTTCCATTTGACTCTGCCGGAAAAATTAGTCACTGGTTTTGTTTTGTTTTTTTTTTTTTTTTTTTTTTGTTTTTTTTGTTTTTTTTGTTTTTTTGTTTTTTTTTGTATGTCTCGCCATAACGTTCGAACGGAGGCTCGGATCGAGTTGAAATTTTGACCATCCGCAAGCTTCGTTCTCGATTGAATGCCATTATAGTTTTGTGGCAAAATCGTTCAAAAAATTCAAAAGTTACATTAAAGTTAATCGAAAGTTTTTTTTTTCAAACTAAACGGCGACAAAATCTGAGATAGCCAAATCATTTAGAATGTCCGTCCGGTCACGAATATGTTAATTTTATTTTGATCCGATAAGTAGTGTAGATGGAAATTACATTACAACAAAAGTAACGTTGCCATGGCAACGAAAAGACGCGCGAAGTTTCTAATGCACTGCCACCTGGAAGTAATCAAAATACTTTCGAGGAAGCAGTCTATTATTTGTCAACAAAGAGTTTAAATAGTTTTCCCAAGGAGTCAAGGTCCTCTAGATGGCGGTGGATTTTAACCACAAAGTAAAGGTTTACTTACACATAGGTTTACCCAAATACCTGGGCAAATAAAATAATATTGGAAACATGGCCCTGTGGACAGCGAACGTCGCAAATTTTAAAATTTAAAAAAATGTGCAAAGTGGGTCTAGCTATAGCACGTGCTCGCTTATCAACGCGTCCAACTGAGCGTTTCCTAGTAAATTATAATTAAGTTTGAATACTCATGAGGTACAAGTAGCATAGGGACCTGCCGTTGAGTAAATGCATGTATTAATACATTATTAGCCACTGTCGCTAAAAGTTTTCGACCAGTTACGTATGCGTACTTGTAATTCAAATGAGAATAATAGAAATCAAAGACAATGAGTGTTTATCTAGTAGTATTCGGGTAACATTTATAATAACACCTAACAATATAGTTAATAATAATGAATTTAAACGAGAGGAATAAAATAATAAGCCAGTTCAGCTTTTTCGTTTCCTGTTTTATTATTATTATTATTATTGTCGCTAACGCTCTCTGCGACTCACTTGCCCACCTCTTCAACATGGCTCTTGAACAGGGCATTCCAACGGAATGGAAAACGGCGTCTGTGGCACCGATCTACAAAGACGGCGACAAGAGAGACATAAAGAACTACCGGCCAATCAGCATCACCTCACTGGTCGGTAAGACGATGGAACGTTTTGTGAGAGACCGGACGAGCGAGTTCTTCGAGAGCCAAAACGTCATCCCTGCGGCGCAGCACGGCTTTCGACAGCGCCGTTCTTGCACCACTCTCCTCGCCGGCGCCATTGATGCATGGACGGCAGCGCTGGACGAGCGTAGCGGAGCGCACATTCACTGTGTTTTTCTCGATTGGTCTAAAGCATTTAATAAAGTGCCGCACGTGCGTCTACTATCCAAGCTCGAGCATTTGCTTAGGTGGTTCGAGAGTTTCCTTGTCGGCCGCACGCAGTTCGTCCAGTTCAACGGCGAGCGCTCAGAATTCCGGAACGTGCCCTCGGGCGTCATCCAGGGAAGTGTGCTTGGCCTGCTGCTGTTTAACGTCTTCGTAGCCGACCTCCCTACCTCGGCAAGGATCCAAATGCTCCAGTACGCTGACGACGTAACCCTGTACTGCATCGTGGTCACCCAAGAGGATGCAGACGCCCTTCAAGCAGACCTAGACGACATTCAGATTTGGTGCGACAACAATGTCATGTCGCTCAACGCCCTCAAGTGCAAGATGATGGACATCACGCGCGCGCGCACCCCACTATACTTCCTGTACACCATAGATGGTGTCCCACTCGAGTACGTCGACAAGCAGCGCCTCCTCGGAATGCACATCACAAGCGACCTCCGATGGAACGTTCACACCGATATTGTGCGGGCCAAGGCGGCGCAGGTGCTGGTTTTGCAGGCCCGCAATCTGCACGGGTGCACGCCGCGCGTCAAGAGGATGGCCTACCTGTCGCTAGTTAAGCCCACCATGACTTTCGGCCTCCCCGCATGGCACCCAACCACCATTGAGAACACTACCAAGCTTGAGAGGGTGCAGAGAAGGGCATTGCATTTCATACATGGCCGTAACATCCCCCCACCCTGTGACCAGAAGCAGGTTATGCCAATGACCATGCACCTGCAATACACCGACCTGGTGTTTTTTAAAAGATGCCTCAGTGGCGCCACTGATTATGACGTGTGCGCACGCATCATCCAGGGCCGCGTGTTGAGAGGCGACGATAGTAGGCACCCCCGCCTCCAACCCCCTCCGGCCAAAGGAGTGCTCGGTCGACGTGCTTTTTCTTTCCGGGTTGTTAACCCATGGAACGACCTGCCGCCCGCCCTCAAAGACTGCCCAGTAAGTCATTTCCCTTCCATGTGTAAGGAGTACTTATGGGAGAACCATCTACAAGTGCCGTGTTAGTTTCACGTGCTCTTCGCGGCACGAGACTTCCACAAAGATATCAAGTGTTTTAGCAAAATATTTGCTAGCGTCGACGCCTTTTCTTGTTGTTAAAAAATGTAATAATAACAAGGATAAACAACAATAAATAAATAAATAAATATATGAGAGTGAATAAGCAAAGCTATTAAATTTAACTGTGTGTGTGGTGGAAGGTGCATTGCTGGTTGCAAATCCAATGTAGAAGTTAGTGTTACACCACTTGGAAGTTGAGAAGTTCCTATGTAGTAAAAATGTGCGACAGAGAATATTCGCAACACCGCGAAGCTGCAAAACGTACAAAAACGTAACCCGTAAATGTTACCAATTGTAAATAAGTGGACATGAATAAAAATGAAGTCGTTCGCCAGTTTCACTTTTAAACGCTCAGTCCCGTCCCAGACTCTTTATTTTAATCTACGTAACAATCGTCTTCCTGACAACTCGATTATGTTTGGGTCATTAGCCAGCACCTTATGAGATACCAGCTGGAGTGGGTTGTGAGGGGGGGGGGGGGGGGGGGGGGGGCATCTGGGAGTTTCTTTCAGGGCGACCTCACGGATGGATAACGTTGAAGAGGAGACGAGGTGGATATTTCCGGTCGATATCAAAGATAAAAACTTCATCTCCCGGCTACACGATATCACCGCGATATTTGTTTTCCTGTTGATATTTGAAAATAGAAACACAAAGTTTAGCGTGTCTTCAAAAATCATCCTTAACTCCCCTCCCCCTCCCCTGCACGTACCCATGCTTATTCCTCGACGACATATAAGCTATGTTGCAAATTAACGTAAACACTTTAGTTCCAGCTCGTGCTGAAAGTTGAGTTGATTCAAAAGTTTGTTAAAATGCGGTAGTAATGTGTTTTCAATGGTATAAAGTGCCCAATGCAGAAAACACAGACCATTTTATATTTTGTTGTGTCTCTACCAACTCTTTTGTCATATTCATGGAAAATATTGTGTTTGAAATATCAACTGGAGTAAACTGTTGTAAGATTATTCAAAATTATGTTCATGGGCATTGGCTTTCGTTGAATAGCGAATTACCATTATCGTCTCAAATGTGTCCAACGGTTACTTATTTTTACAATTTGTTGCAGAAGTTGAAATTATATATTTAAAAAACGAAAACAAACTTTACATCAATTATATCAGAGAATGAAATATAAAATCATATATTTTATTAACAGCAATACTCTTGACTGGTATAGCCAGCCTTTCATATATCACTAGCACTGAGAAACAAGTAAGCTATACAGTAATTAAAAATAACTGGATATTTATAGTTTCGCTAAGTATAAATGAGCATCCATGTGCCTCATGTGTGGTTAAAGATTGCATCTACATCTATGAAATCAAATAAGTATTGTTCATACGTATCTCAGTATAACATTTTTCATTTAGTCGTGTTGACAACGTTGTAACACATGTGTGCTCCTAAGAGATATAACTATGTGTTTGGCCTTGACAATGATCTTGTTGCCCCAGTCTCCATGTAACTTCGCAGTACTTTACCTAAGCACACTTAAAACTTAAGTAAACAACTCGTAGTTAATGTATGCACCTGCGTTACGTAAGGTTATTTATTTTTATCTTAGGATGTATGTAGAAAAGCGACAACGTTGCACATAGTCTCATCAATTTAAAAGTATCGTCTAGTTTTAACTAAATACTACCAAAAGACACGAGGTTAAAATGTTGTCTATTATTTATAAATTCTACACTATAGAAAGCATTTCCATCAAAATTCAAGTATTAAGATTCGTACCAAGCAGTAGCACAGAACTAACGATGGCGACCAACTATCATGTATCAAAGTCGCTCAACACTCTTCGCATTCTGGACGTCAAGATATTAAAATACTTTATTCAATTATCTCTTATGTCTACCGTCTCCTCTGGTTGTAAGTAGTATCTAGAACAGCGATTACAGAGAAACCACGTAATTGCATATGCTAGTTTCGTCAGTCCAGAACTTCCAGTCTTTCAGCTAATTGCTAATTTACCGTGGATGCATTGTGGCCTGCGGCAAAGCAACACGGTAAACACAGTTTAACTACCTTCCTCTATAATTAGCAGAAACCCGAAGAGAACCACTGATAAAGTTGTACTTTGACAACAATCAACTTAAAAGTGGATACAACTCAATGAAATAAAGAGTAGATTGTTTTACACTCAATCAGATTCTAAAACAACGGTTATACATGAACCTTTTTAGTTTTTTTTTTATAAGTGACAGTGATGGGCTATTGTGCGCCCATGTAGCTCAGAGGTGGGAGAGCGATTATATATAGGTTGTCAGTTCAATTCTTGCCATCGTCGATCGTTACTGCCCCGTGATTACATAAAAAACTTTGGAATTAGCTTTTATTTGCAACGATTGATTTAAATATAACAGTTGGCGCTAGATCTATTTTGCAAGCTTTTCCAAGATAGTCACGGGACAGTGTAAGTTGCAATACTCACTCTATACTCATGTTTTGTTATTTAGTTGAATACTTGTTTAAACTTTATTAGTGCATGCGGATTGTAAAGTTTTGTGAATGTAATGTCTAGTTTTGCTACTTGTGTATATTTAGTGTTATTTTACATGACGATGCCTATGTGTTTACAATTTAAATATATACATGTCAGTAAAATGAAAAAAAAATATAGAAAGGAAAAAAAATTGCGCAGATGTAGAAGAATCCATGAGTTTGGCCCTTCTTTAATTTCGCAATTCTTAGGAGTGTAAGGCTAGAATTTATTCGTAACAGTTTTTAAATGCGTGATACCACATACCGTAAATACACGCGTATACCTTATAACAGATATGTACGCAGACATAAAGAGGACTATCCTTTCCCCAAAAATATAAATATATTGTAAATGATATGTTAGATTTACTTGGTATCCGCATAATTTATGAGAAATTAAACCTACAACGACAAAAACTGATAAAAATATACTTTCAAAGTATTGCTTGTAACTGTGAAGACTACTCGTATATATACGAAGATGAAACTCGTGCGTGCGTGTTGTGAATGTTGTCTGATGTGTTGAAAGACAGCTCGCCAACACGGATTGAAACATAAATTGTGCACTTAACTTCCCCGTCGCCTGCTCAAAACATTGATACGGGGATTACCGGGATGCCCAGCTTGTTCTAATACCAGCTAAGCCGCATGCTAGGGTCCACCGGTTTGGTCAATCAACTGACATGACCAACTGCTATTTAACAAGATGCGGGGAGGGGATTCACTGACGTATTCAAAGTGGCTACCTAACTTACGGATTATACTTATATTTTGCAGCCCGTACCATTTCATTCGAAAATAACTAGTTAAATTTAATGCAAACAAAAATATGATAATGTACTGCGAAAACTTAAATTCTAACAATAATAATATGGAAAATAGAGACAAAAATGTTATCAGACCCGATTTCTTGTCAAATTTATCTTCAAAAAAATGTATATAATACTTTCGTTGTATTTTCCTATCTATTGATAAAAGATAAAACATTCCAACATCAAAATTGCCAACGACGCCACTCAACCCCCATGAGACCTAATTAACATAACATTTCACCAAACCGGAGTTTAATTTATAAAATAAGGTTAAATAACTCATACAAATTATAATGTTGTTCTTAGTGCACGATTTTAAATGTATTAACATTTATTTTAGTCGTCATGGCTTTACCATAATTTGAATTGTTTATTTAGTTCTATGTATTTGATTTAGGTGTCAGCGGTAAAATTATATTTGCAATTAAAACGCCACATATAATCAGGGATTTTAGAATGAAAATGTTAAGCTTATAGTTTGATTGCATGGAAGTCTCGCTTTAAATCACCGCCTATGCACGTCGTGTTCCTCTGTCCGGGTCAGTTATCACCCCCGGGGTGGAAGTCGATCAATCGAACTCGATGGAGGTCGACTAATCGAGAACAATCTCGCTCCTAATGACCGGAAGGGAATCGAAGCATCCCTTTGATTACAACCTGTCATGTATTGATTCTACGTCGGCACTTGGTCGGTGTTGTTGGGACATCCTGAATGAGGCTCCCAATTTAGTACTAATTACACGGAGCAGTGTAAACAATCACTTGGTTTGCACAAATACAAATGCCAGTGATAGTATGAGCGAGATAGTATATAGAACTAATTACGAAGCGCGATAAGGAATAAAGTCAAGGCTCGACCGGCATTGTATTGCAGTCGTGTGTTTGGAAGTGTATCACGTGATCTATTCGCCAGAAAGAATGTACATTACGTGACACACATATTGCCACATATGTTCTTGTCTTGAGGGAGTTTTCAAACCGAGAGTTAGGAATCCTGGATAACAAAGACCGTGCTCTACATGTGTGTTACTATCATATCAGCAGGGTGGATCCAGCACAGTTAGTTTGTTGGTGTTGTGTTATGGCACATAACAGTTGAGTTATCAGTGCCCTTAATTTCATATTTGAAATGTTTACTAAATTAATTGAAACAGCTTTACATTGTGCAAGAAATTAAAGAAATTTATCAAGTGTTTTGGAATCTTCAGATAAAAATTTTTTGAGTGTAGATTTTAATTTAAACTTTTTCCTCTCACAGTTATACTTTGTACAGGATGATAAAACATGTTTTATACTAAAACTACGCCACACACATCACATAGTAAAGGGTCTTCACCTCTAAGAAGATATCCATGTACAGATCGTACGCAATTCATTCGTCATTCAAATGTTGAGCTACGTTATTTGTTTTGTGGTTCGTTTAATTTACCTTATACTTATACCGTGCCAATTAATAAGTTATATAGTATCAAGGCACAAAATACATAATGACGTGCCCTGGCTGAGGAGATGAAACATACGGGTTTCTCTTTTACATATTACATTAAATGCTAGGACGAACGTTGATAAACTTACAATACAATTATGAGACTCGACAAAATTCCTATTTCGTTCTGCCAGTCACAACTTCGCGAATTTAAAGTTAGTTACGTCACGAACAAATTAGTTTACCACGCCTTTATTAGTACTGCAATATTTTAGCAAGGGTGGTACTGAAAGCTGCGTGGCTGACTTAAGTGCATTAAAATGTGGCAGGTGCTGTTTACTAGGCTTGCCGCGCACACTGGCCATTTCGTTTCATGACAGTCGACTTAATACACGTGACAACTTGAGGCGAGCAAGCCTCGACTTGCAAGGATTGTTTGATGAGACAATAAAGTACATCGCATAACTCTAAACTACGATCCGACTACACCATCACGCATTGGTACTAAATTACATTAAGGAACATGGAAGCCATTGAGTCAGTCCGAAGCAACTATTGTTGTGAATGAATTGTTCATTACTTCTAGTAAAACTTCACTATACAAAATCAACGAATGAACAATAAGTTACGTCAATCGTTAAATTTTCTTGTTGTGCCAAAAATGAATCTTATTTCAACCCGAAAACAGAAAAGATTAATTAGTTCATACATTTGTGTGGAAATCTACCAGAACCATGGATAAAAAAGTTCTATGTCTTTGTTGTTCTTTTCTCATAATATTGGCAGAATTAATTATTTGTATTTCTTTTCACTCGTTGAGATATCCGACCCTTTAAGCTATAATGCATTAATCTGATATTTTCTTGTGCTATAAAAAGACTACATCGGTCTGAGAGAAACTTATTGGAAAAGCTTTGTGATAAAGCATATTTTATTAATTCTGTTAGTTTGATGCATGAAACGGGGTCTTGGATCTCTGCCGATATAAGCTTGCTACTTTACTGTAACAGCGGAACAGAACAACGCTGATGATAGTTTGAACAAGATGGGGTGCGTTCATGCCAGACCGCCGAGTCACCCCATGAGGACGATATGGAAGAATACCAGCATGCCAGGGGAGATCCGAAGCATGGGTTAGGTGGATCAGCTCTCCGAATTCGTCGCTTCTGTGGGTTTGTTGGGAGCTTAAGTGCACGCACCAATCTTGCACAGACAAAAGTCTTCAGGACAGTGCAAAATGTAAAAGCATTTATAAAACATTGTAGAAAACTCTTTGGAATAGGTCGTTGGAGTAGTGGTTAGCCTACCTGCTTCCAATGCAGAAGGTCCCAGATTCGAATCCCGCTTTAGGGGAAGTTTTTTTAACTTCTAATATGGATTCAAGTCCATAATTTTTTTATTTAAGAATTAGTTAACGGTGTATTTAGAACCGTCTTAGCAACGAGGCACATTATAATTAATTCCACATTGTCTTGAATCGGCCTTGTTGTTTCTGGCGTTGATCCGCGGATGTTCGCACTGTCCATTTCACTGATTGCTATATTTCCTATTAAAAATATCGACATTTAATTGGTTCACTCGCGATTGCGTCGGGGCCTGCAGGGTTGGCTTGGACGCTTTGGTTTAAAGACCATCTCTGAAAATCAGTTATGTGACTGAGTGGGAAGGCTCTAAATACGATTTTTGTTGTTTTAAATTATAATATCATGATACCAACGATAACACAATACAAGATTTATATTAGGAACTTAGTACTTAATTGGGACATTTCGGTTTTAAAAATACGTTTCGATTCAACATTGTTCTATGGCAGGCACATTATTGTTTCAGGTTGTCGTGCACATACAGCTCGAACTCAGCCGGCACAGACACTGTGGACTACGCCGCGGCACTCCCTTCTCCGCGATGCATTAAGAGTCACCTTCCGCGAGAACTGCTGCCCTCTGGTTTGTGGGAGAAGAAGCCCAAGGTGAGCTTGGTTTAATGCGGTATGTTAAAAATCAAGAAAATAAATAATATTAATACTATTGAAGAGAAATGATCACATTGACGGGATGTTTCGTCGTGTCGTAGTGGTGAATAATTTACATTATTCCTGAATTATAATATTAATAATGTATTTTTGTTTTCTGTAATTAGGGTCCTACCAAACACAAAAATTACATACAAAAGCATTGTATGTATTTTATGCAGTTGTTTATTGACATGCACATTATTATTTCAAAACGCGATTTTGAAAAATTGTTAGTCAATTATTTATAAAACAAGAAGAATCATAATTCAAAGACAGACGAAACATTTTTTTCTTTAAACAAAATTGATTTATCTTTACAATTAAAACATTGCCCCTTAATAAAATGTCGTCTCACCTTTTACTGTCATTGTCTTTTATGTATCACCTAAAGTGGACAATAACGCATTGCTTATGAAAAATTATCAAGTGCATACGGCCATATTCAAACTATGTTGTCTACTTATCCGTTCGACTAGAAGTATCCGAGCCCGAATTTAACCTACAGGTAAATTAAGACGAGCAATATCTGCCCAATGTCGGATACACTGATTACCAATTTCGTGAGCAATCGTGCTACGAAAAGCATAGTCCTAATTTAAGTAATTTTGGCAAGGAATGCTATGAGTAATGGGAAATATGTGTTATGGACATTGCGCCAATGAATTACTGGCAAATACATTGCCAACACTTTGGTCAATACAGAAATTAGTTGTTCGTCTCGTAATTAGCTATCGCTCACCCTCTTAGAGAGTGAATCAATATTATCGCCTTTTAGCCAATGCTTTATATAGACCTAATTTACATTCCACGTTCGTTCTACAGACCACACCCGCCTTCGAGTTTATATTGTAGACAAACAGACTATGTTACTATTATATTCTCGGACCGGCACCTCCACCAAAAATACGTTTTTATAAATGAAATCTGCAAGTAAGTTATCTTGCTCGTTGCTTTGTTTGCAACTAACATAACAAGGTGTGCTCAGACCGGCACCTCCACCAAAACTACGCTTGTATAAACTAGATCTGAAGTTTTTGCTGCACGTGTTTCGAGACTGTCACGTGACAGTCGTTCCCTACCCAGGACAAATGAACCTTGATTTTTCCTATCTTTGGAACCTACATAACAAGGTGTTAGCTTCAACATCACGTCCCGATTACCGTTAGAACGACTTAGCCCATTTATTCACGTCACATACATATCTCATAGGTAATTGGGATTTGCAGTATCCTCTCTTCACTACGTATCCCGTATGGACTTAATCCTTACGGAGAGGAATACCACTTTAACTGATCATGTTTATCAGCGCTAGTACACGAGACTACTTTTCGGGAGGTCACGGGTTCGATTCTCATCAGAAACAATCCGGTGTCCAGCCTGTCCTCAGTCAGAATGAGGTCATAGCCTTCCTACAAGTATTCCTGACCAACTATTCAAGGGCCACATTGACCCTAATAATGAGATGATAAACATATCCTAAATACCAATATACTACAAAGATAAATAAATATTAAGTGTGTCAGTATATGCATTTTAATTTAAAGATACGAGTTCAGATCTGAACATTGTCGTTAAAACATAGAGCATACGCGTTCTTTCCATCATATATAACTTTGATATTTTACCATTAATTTATTTCAGTTAGCAACATACGTCATTGTGATAACGTGTATGTGGCTTCCAAGACACAATAGAAGTACCTCACCTTGTCCTACCACAAAGGATCATATTACTGGATTAGATTAAGGACAATGTTTCGTATTCCCTTTGTAAAGCTCTAAGTCTAGATTACAAAGTTGGCTTAAACTAATGGGATAACCTCATCTCCCCAACTCATAATTACCAGTCTGTCCAACATCGCAACACTGTTCGTAAAACAACTTTCGCTACTCTTTAAAAAGACCGACTATTTTTTAACATAAAAGGAAGAAAGATAAGTCCCTTGAAATTCGTCTGAGGAGAGCGACATCTCCCCTCCCCTCCCACAAGACATCGCTCTTGTGTCCACAGTGGAGGGAAGAGCCATGCATGTGAGGCGGTTAGTCAGGAGTCTCCGTGGTATACGTCTGTAACACTGCACTGTACTATTATAATAGACTGGAAAGCATAAATATACCTCGCCGTCATGAGAGCCATCCATCACACACATCACCAGCTCAGGGGATGCAGAGAGAGCCATTCCATGTGTGTCTCATATCACTATGGTAAATATACTGTCTCCGAATGTTATTATTATCATCACTACCCAGATCACCTCACAATCTAAATAGAAATTGATCATCCATAATGGAATATTTTTATTATTATAAAGCTTTTAAGAGACCTGTGTGGGGTTCTTAAATCCAACCAACACCACATAAACATCTTTCTAGTACCGATACTAGTGTTCATGGGAAAACATGACCAGAAAGTTGTACTTGTACACCCAGTAGAGATGTCCTTGCTACTTAAAAACGTTGTACATGTAGTACATATATACAAATTTTTACATATACAGACATACAGAAGATACAGCTTTTTATGATGATGTGTCGACTGTTCTTAGGGGACGCCCGAGACGCCCGATGGGACGACGGTTTTTCATTATTGTAATTAGAAACCACACATTGCTGAAAGCATACGGAAAATAATGTAAACATAAAGGTCTGGTGTTTAATCGGAAAACCCGGGTTTGATAACCAGCAGGGGGGATTTTTGTAATTTCTGGATTGATTTCCATATAAGCAATATCACTTACGGGAGTGTTTCCCGCCCATTCAAAATAATAAATAACTACCTGTTATTTTAATTTATTTTTTAATTAATAATTAATTATTTATTTATTTATTTAGTATATCTACATTAATTAATCCTAACATACACTTAACTAATAACTACTACTATAGTGTTCCATTTTGAATAACAATGGTTATAAAGTCAGCTTTCAAACCAACAAAACATTTTCGTTTCAAATTTAATCCTCATCTCTCACTCTTTTTAAAACCTGCCTTTCTATTTTTCGCTTACTTTTTACTAAAATCATAAAATATTCGTTGGGAGAGTTTTGAGCTCCCACTTCCCAACTTTGAAATTGGAAGCGGCTTAAGTCAACGGCTTAAGTGCGGTCATGAGCAAACGTTTCAATAGCTTTAAGACAAACGCAAATTTACGCCCCATTGTAGAATGTCCATACAATATATGCAAAGTAACAGCTTAAAATACGATTTAACAGATCATTTTGGAAGGTCCGCATTTTAAAGTTCCATTCTGAACACTGAAGCACGAACTGCAAACTCGATGGAGCTTGGCCTCTGAACTCTGAAAACAAAATTCTGAGACTACTACTTCGACGTTCTGTTATTTAAATTCATATTTCTAAAGCAGATCATGCTTTTCAAAAAGTTTTACAAACAATATGTTAATATAATTATTTTACAACTCGAAGTAAAATCTATCAATTGTTAAAAAGACTTCATGACCTATTTAAATAAAAAATATATAATATACACCTTTAAAATTCAATTTTACTGGCAGTATCTTTGTCCCTGTATAACAATGAATGTTTCTTATGGAGAAATGAGAACAGCATTTTCCATAGTAGTTCTGGAAAAATTATAGCGTCACAAATTATGTCAAAGCAAATCCACCGTGCATTGTAGATAAACATAGTGTTTTTACCACTCTAGAATGATTGATGAAGGGTAACAGTTCCGTTTTCAAACCTATTCGCTTTATTATATGTCATTTGATGAATGGGAAGTTAGTAGGGTCTGTTTGTAAGATTCAACCCCAGCATAATATACCTTCTCTGAAGAAACCTTAGGTAAAACCTGAAGGTACGATAACCGGTGGCTATGATCGAACCCACGACCGTCCTAATGAGATTATCGCGTGCTAGATCCGCCACCTGAGATACACGCACTCGCAGACACGCCAGACTCTATACTTGAGTGCAGTGTCTCACGACATGTGGGATTCACACGTCTCCGGCGAGGACGGAAGAATCGAATGCTTCAAGTGGAACGTTATGTGAAATAAAATACGTGATTGGAAAACTAGAAAATCGTATACTTCCACATACATAAATAGATTCTTGCTAGCTGGTAATACATTCTGGTAATAACAACTGAACCAAATGTTCTGGGCATACAAATAAGAATATAGCTTTTACAAAGTTTTACTTATTTTTAAGTTCTTTTTTTCAATTCTAAGTTTCGCAAATTAAAGTTTTTACGTCTTGGAGCGAAATATGTCTTTAAATTGATCCATAGGCAACTTAAATTGAATTAAACGTAAGATCAATCATCATTTAATTCAATAATCTTTCTTCACTTCTCGTTTGCGCGTAACAGTTAGTCGAGGCTTCAAATTATGCGTTCTTCTTGCGGTTCATAGTATGACTCAACATTCTAGCGTTGATTCATTAATAGGAAAATATAGACAATGAATGTGCAAAAGTAAGGATATGCAAATAAAAACGAAAGATGAGATGGAACTGATAAAGACGTGATGAATGATACAAAGAACTATCAAACAAACATTTTATTGAAACCGAGGTAAAAAGGGATGTACAACAAATCGTTTAATGTTGAAGTTTTAGTCATTTCCATAGAATCTATAAACATGCATTAAAGTTGAGGATACGAATGGTATTTTGTTTGTGATTCTTGCAATTGTTATAAACCGTTACGATAACTCCCGAGTAAAGTCAGCAATGTGTTGGTGATGTGTTTGTGACTTCAGAAAATAAGTTTTGGTTTACACTTTACTCAGTTGTTAACGTGGTGAAACCAAAACCCTTTCAGCGCAACCCAACCACTTTTCCATAACGGTCTACATCTTCAAAGTCGTCAGTACTACTTTCACAGTTGAGGAATTGGACCACGCAATTGCATATACTTACTTTGAAATGATGGATTGTGTTGTCATATATACCGAGCAATGTAATAAATCTAAAGCTGATCTGATTTTGATAAACGAGCCTCGGAGATTTCTCCGCCGGTAAAGCAACACCCGGCTATCACCCAGAGTCGGAGTCGTATTGTGCCTCTACCCAGGGAACTAGTGCAATTAAAACTTACACCAGATGCACGATTTAAATCTAGAATTATGAACCATTCTGGCACCGTGAACCGTTTACCTTCAACAAGTTTTGAACATACAGAATAATATGACTAGACACAACCTATGACACATATTTTATAAGGTTTGAAAACGAAATCAATGCCACTAACAGTTTCATTTCGACCTTGATTTTGTTTTTGTTTTTAATTTGTACTTCAAAACACATCTATTAGATAATCATAATTTAATTTTGAATGGCAATATCAAAATTGTAAATGATACAGAAGGGATTGTGTAAGAAAGTTCCGTGCTGACCATAAGATCCGTAGAATGAACGTCGACTTGACACACTAAATGTAAATGGGGCTATGGCGTTTTCTAGTAACCTATAACATATGCAAGTGTTTGAACAATAAATACAAATACAAAACTTAACGATAAAGTTCCTGTCACTCACTATGCCGATCATCGCTTTATCGGTTGTGTATCTTTAAGGACCAATGCTATCAATTAATGTTTTAAAATCAGAGTTAAAGAAGGCTTTTATTGAGTCTCCGCTAAGAGAGGCCTCGTAGCTAAGCCACTGCATTGCCTCTGGCTCCCAAGACGACCTGGCCACGCATTTAAAGAACAAATACGCGCCCATATGCTACCCAACCGACCTAAGCGCCCCTAATCCTGCAACGGACGTCGGATTAGGCCAATCACGATTTAAGAGAAGCGTCCGGAGCCGCCGGCAACAGCGGACTACGTGCCACCCGAGTACAGATGTGGCAACGCCGGGAAATTAAATAACACGATAATGCAATTACTTCACCTGGCTCAGAGGGGGCATACTCGTGTAACACAGAGCACAAAACACACAAAACATGTAAATCAATTAAGCCCAAGTCCGAAGTTTATGTGTTAAAAGCGGGCATCACAACGGTTTAAAAATGACCCCAGATTATCATGGACCATGAAATCACCCTCGGATATTTCCACAGGGACGTTCAAAATGGTGAACGGAACTCGGACTGTCAAAAGTCTGGCTCACTGGGTATTGTACAGCAATTTATGACTCGTGTTTTTGCTATACAAGCATTGTTTAAAGCGTCCCTGCGACTGAAATACTTGGCTCGGAACTCAATGCGGAGCCAACTTGTAAGCAGTAATGTTCTGTCGCACAATACGGAGCTTAATTTTCTTGACGGGTTTGTTAACTATGTCGAACTCATTAGACGAAGCACATATCCAACACACCTACAACTATGTATAAACTGACATTATTAATCTATTATTTTAAAAAAACGTCTAAAATTATTGAAATCATGTGAGTGATACTTTAGAGTTTAGATGAACCCCTTACATTTCCAGTAAAGAAAATATTCTGCAGGAAAATGTTGTAATCCATGCTGTGTTGTAGGCCGTTTATGATTGGTACAACTTATACCTTGTTTTTTTAAACCTATACATATTTTATCAACGAGCCTAAATAAAAACCTTTTCTGCGATCATTCCCTACTGAATTCCGTACCGGGCAGGCATATAGGGACCGAGATTAGCCACTGAGCGCGCCACTAAAAATACACGCAGCGCTCTGGGCGGCCACTGGGGGAACAAGTTGATTGAATCACATGTAGAATTTGACATTGCTGTAATGGCTATAACAACGCGAATTGTGTTATTAAATGTGGTTTTCAGAAGGTTCATGCAGTATATGAAAAACAAACAATCGCTTATCATCTTATTATCATTTTTCTGAAAAGTATAGGCCTAAAACACCATTACAAAAATAGTTTTAGTTGCTAAACATCATGATTAAAAGTGGATGTTTTTGTTTGCAATTCCAAACGATTCACAACTTGACTAGCCCCTATCCAGAGCTTTTAGAGACAAAATCCTGGCTGACACGTGAAATAAGACAGAGAATCGTGATTTCAGTGTATTAACAAGTCAACGTAGATATCACTAGAATAGGAAATAAATACCTAAACACTCACAATATATCACGAAGTTCACTCGCAACACGCCGCAAGGTCTAAGCCTATGTTTCGTGAATAATTGATTTGAAGTGCATTAGGCCTAGTAACCTACATTAAAAAATGTTTCAGGGGCGTAAAGTTAAACCCTACATGCTACAATTATGCCTAGGCTCTGAGGCTTAGTTTCTTGAGAACAGTTTGAGCAGCTTTCTGTCAGGTTTTGTGTTGATTCTTCTGTAGGCCTAGGCCTATGGTTAAATAGCTGCACCCCTAGGCCCTGGCCACTTTACTTTGTATAAGAACCGAATCCAGTGACATGGGCAACAATGCATTATTAATTTTAGTAGACACTAGACACTACTGACTCTCCTGACAGGCATAGGCAAACAGATAAGACCTAGGTCAAACAAAAAAGGTTCCTAGGCCAGAGGCCTACGCCTAGGTAGGGCCTAGGCCTAGCTGCCTTCCTGGCGATATCAAATCTAAATCTACCCCAATTTCAGTGGATGTGGACTAGGCCTAGGTTAAGTAGGGTCTATCTATGATGAGTTCGATTTCAATTTCAATACCAAAATGAAAACAATACGACTTCGTCCGCTAGGTTCTATCTGCCACATGATCTGTCAACTGTCATGATGGAAATTAAGCCTACTCAGTCACAACTTCAGACCTTCCTTACACACTGTTTGCATAAGTAAATAAATGTAGGGTAACAGAAAAACTTTTTATCTAGGCCTATCCATTCACTGCTTGGACCAGTCTGCCGCGCCATTCCCTCTCATGGGGTCTGCCAGGAAAACTGTAAAATATAACATATTTTTCTGTGTTGGCTATTCAATTTGAACAGCCAACAATGCATCAGGACTTCCTGAATACCCTACAAACATTCTCAACATCCATTATAGTCCTGCAATACAGTAAAAACTAAAATAATTCACTCTGACACGTGAGCTAATAGCATAGGAAAGTGCGCAAGGAAGACGATCATTCAGTCAAGTTGTTCCGGATTCGTCCACGGATGGCGCTAGTTGTGTGAACGCTCTGTGCCTATACTCAGCAAAACAAAGTTGTGACCTTTTATGCTACGCGTTTCATTGTGTTTACGACCATTTTTATTGTACATATAAATTTGATAATAAATTTGCAAGAAATACTTTCCGGTAACCAAATAAACTTTAACAGTATACCTACAAATGAAAATAAATCGGTATTTGAATAATGAAAATTAATTTGTGTATTGTCTACGCATATCAATGTTTAATTTGTTCTTTCACATTTTAACCGCTGAAGCCACAATATCTTGATATTATGTTTGAGAAACTTTAAAACATCAATACTAATGTCCACAACGCGTAGTTTTACATTGCCCCCTAGCGCGCACTGTTGACGTGAGAAACTTTTAAAATATACATTTACAGTTTCTTGTAACTTTTTGAAACTGGTGAGAAGAATTAACATACAAAATCTAAGTTTTAAGAAACCATTTCTGAACGATCATAAATATTGTCATCCTGCAAAAAATCCTGCGCATTTGAGCAGTGTGGGATACGAACCGAATGTATTCAATGTCCGTGACTATTCGTAACTCTGCCGTAGTTCGTATATACGCTAAAACTTTTTAATTAAATGAAACCTCCCGTGCACGAGGAAACGGTAGTGTTGTTGATTACTTCCAGTCGCCGTATGCCAGGCCCAGGCAATAGACCAGCGTCGCTTTCCAGGCTATATAATAAGGTATAGTTATTTTTAAGTTGATTGGATGAGAATTTGACGCACGTCAAAGAAACGGAGACCAAACACAGTTTTTCGTGGGGATGCCTACTGTAGAGACACATCAGTTCTATTAGGGTGATAGGGTATTGTAAAGGAAAACGAAAGTTGAGAGCTTTTTAATATGAATCAATCCTTGCATTTGTCAGTACGACTATAACAACACGTTTGGAAAACATTCCAGTCAAAACTGTCGGTTGCGGGAATCGAACTCGTGACCTCCGGAAAAAGAGTCTCAAGCGTTACGCTTGAGCTACCTCTGTCAGTCGAATAGGTCAGTAGTTAAGTACCCTACCTTTTTTAAACTTCATTTTTAATAATATTTAACCTTAGTGTATGATCATATTGTATTTAAAGTATTGATTATGTACTGGAAATTTGAAACAACTTTTTTTTTACATGAACCAAATTACAATGCATGTTAATTAATATTGTTATTTAAACTATTGATAACATAAATAACTTTAAACTTAGCATGGTATGCCCCACATCAAAGCTCACTTTTACAGGGGTATACAAGTAATATAATTGATTTAAATTAATTTAAATGTATTGTACTATACTATTTGGATAAATAAAGTGAATTGAATTAAATTGAATTGAATTGAATTGAATTGAATTGAATTGAAATTAAATTGAACTGAATTGTGTATTTATTAACTTAAAATGTAACTCTCTGCTTTTGTATATTCAGAAAAGATAGCATTTGAACAATTAATGCAGAACGGTTTAATATTTTAACGCCAGTTTATTTATTAGACACGAACGAAAGCAAGTGTTTGCACGACATATACAGTTAACATCGCTGTTGAAATTAACATAACACACACGTTACGTCGACCGACGAAATAATGCTTTCAGGGGTTTCATCAACATTCAAAGCCGATCGCGGTGGCTCATGCGGTTTGGACGCAGGTCAGAAGCGAGCGAATCCAAGGGGCGGGGGTTCAAAGCCCGTACACGGCAAGGTGTATTGTAATTTCCAACTTGACTCGAATAGCAAAATGTGTTGCCTTAACATGGATATAGGGTACTTATGGCATTAATTTTAGTAAATGGATACTCTATCCCTGGTAAATTGATTCTGTGTTTAATGCTATTCCACCGCGTTTTCTATTTTCCAAAATATGCTACTAAGTTAAAATAAAGTGAATGGCTTTGAAACATGGCTATTTTAGAAAATCAAAAATATTTTTTCCAAATTTTTCTGATCCGGTACACGGCCAATATAGCCACCTCAAAATAATTTCAAACTTCAATTCGCCAGGGCACACCATTCAACGTACGGTGTTGTGCTTTTGTGACATTAATTTTTAAACTGTTTTTTTATGGACTGACTGAGAGAAAACAGATTTATTTTAACAATTGTCTTTCCAGCGAATTTTTTCGTTTGGCGGTATTTTTACCGATTTGTACCGCCAAACAAAAAAATTCGCAGGAAAGACAATTGTTAAAATAATTCTGTTTTCTCTCAGTCAGTCCAAAGAAAAACAGTTGAAAATTAATGTCACAAAAGCACAACACCCTACTACGTTGAATGGTGTGCCCTGTCGAATTGAAGTTTGAAATTATTTTGAGGTGGCTATATTGGCCGTGTACCGGATCAGAAAAATTTGGAAAAAATATTTTGATTTTCTAAAATAGCCATGTTTCAAAGCCATTCACTATATTTTGACTTAGTAGCATATTTTGGAAAATAGAAAAAACGCGGTGGAATAGCCTTAATGAAATGAATCATTAAAATGAGTTTTGTAATTTGGATAATCGAATTATGCACACATAAATAATATGTTATTGCAAGAAAATTATGTTGGTAACATTTTTCCTCTCAAAGCAACGGTGAAGTATAGACCATTTAAGATCTTTATGAAGTTCGCGGTTAATGTGAAAACTTTTCAAGAAACCTAGTAATTTTTTGTCATAGATCGTTAAAATTAATAATTGTTTTAAGAACAATTAAGTTTTTCAGGTGCTATATGCTGTTGACTTTTTAATTAATTTCAATCTATCATATTGAATTACTTTTTCTCATAATGAACGCATTAGATAAAACCTGCTGTAAACCGAGATAATTTATTTGGTTTGAATTAAAATCTTGGGATTATGAATTAATAGCAAGAGCAGTAATTTATTTTGTTGTTCCAGAGGGCGTGTTGTTAGATATTAAGCTATAGCGATTGTGTTTAAATTTACTTTGCATAAAATCAATATAAAATACAACGTAAAGAAAGAATTAACACCCATTTTCTATTTAAAACAGTTGTTGGGAGATAATACGATTTCGCGTTAGAGTGGCAGAATCGTTTAATTTTATGTAAATATTATGCAAAAATCTAATGTAAATGGCAACAGAAACATTTTTTTATAGAATTAATATACAACTCAGGAATTTCAAGATAGAATAAAAAACTCTCGTGAGTATATAATGCCAGAAACAGAATGACACAAACCAGTGTGCTAGAAAAGTAGACAATGCTTCCGAGTCACCAACCCAGTAATATTACTCCAACATAACACGGTGTTTCCATATTTCAAGAATAAACATTTGAATTATTGTACACTGGCTAGTTCACTGTATTGGGTTGTGTATTAAATTAACCATTATTGATGGCTTACAATTTCCATGTACATTACATTTCAAATTTCTTGTAGGTCAACTAGCAAAATTCCTGAAAAAGAAGGCTAACAGACCTTCAACGGTGTACCAAAGTAGTAATCTGCTACAAAACATTTGCATGTTTTAATTTTCATTCCAGATGATGCTTTGACTTTGAGTCTATGTGTGATAGATACACCTAAGGAAACCATCCCCTTGGTATATTTTATTTGTTGTAAAATAAATATTATGTTATCCCAATATATTATGAGCGAGCTCATCTGTAAGCATCACTTCAGTCCGACTGTTTGTCTTGTCTGTCCGTATGCGTGTGTCACGTTAAAAAAATTAAAGATGCTAGACCTCCGATTGACATGCGATTTTTTGTTGTTGGTGAAATAATATTTGTGGTGGTCAGGGAGCGTGGCTATCATCACCCAAATTTTACAAATAAATACCCGGCACCTCCACCATTTCAATTCACAAACACAACGTATTTTTAGTTAATATCCTACTTCAATTTGGGCCTCCACGGACGACATTTGCTAAAGGAGATTCGGTCCCTCTTTTGGGTACTGTCGTATTATTTTGTTTTGTTATATTTTTTTAAAATTGTCAAAAATTCTCACAACAGTCAGAAAACATTAACAATAAGTAGTGTTGGTTCATTGTAAGACAAAAATGCAGGCAGACGTGTAATCATTTGAGAATTAACTTATTTATGAAGATTGTATTATTGATTGGGAATTTTAATGACTCTTTTAATGAGACTGACAACTGAATAATATATTAATCAATATATACGAATGCAAGTAATGCCCAACAAAATAAAGATGCCGTCTACAGTGTTGAGCAAAGTGGTGGGTCTATAATAAAACAACGCAACCCACGACGCAGCGCTTGAACCCCTGAAGCGTGTAGATCTCCTGCTCTGTAGCACACGAGGTGTTATACCCGGGAGGGCTACAACTACAAGCATGCTCGATGCATGTTCACCGTGTTGATTCAGTCCTCCACCGGCTTAGCGCCGACCAGCCTGGCCCGGCCTAGCCCCACCCCGTTATAAATATGATAATTGAATTTCCGGTGCGCTAATCTCACAGATAACACCGACAAATTCAAACAACGCTCTAGGTATTTAGATCAACTAAAACTTTCTTGCGCTATCTTGGACGGGTGGTGGTTTATAACATCATGATGCTTTTTGTTCTGTTAAATTCTGCTTGCGAGATAGTATGTATCACGTAGCAATAACTAATAAGCATTTAATGGTGATCTGTTACTAGATATTCTACGTGTATCGGGATCCAAAGGACGTAGCTGTGTCCTACTACTACCACAACTGCCGAATAAACACGTACACAGGGAGCAAAGAAGAGTTTTATGAGGCGTTCCTGGAGGAACTCGGTAAATATTATATTAGGAGAGTTATCATTGCATTGTGCATTGTGTGTCCCCATGCGAACAGTTGGTGGAAAGAAAGGAATTGCTTAACATTCACTGAATGGGTTAAGTTGTGAAACTCGTTCACACTTGTGTGGTGTGTGACAGAAAGAATATGCACGCACGCACATTCTAGCTATTATATTATCTCGGGACGGATCCCAGGCAATCTACGCTACATTTTACATATTTGGCATTTCCCTTTATTTTACCTTGGATTTATTTATTTATTTTAACGTCTATATATTCAGTTAAAAAATTGATTTACATTACATTAAGTTTTAATAGTTCAAAGTCGTGACCCATCTACCCGTGCAATTAGCCCTTTCAATTATGACATCTTGTCCGAAAAAAAGTTATTTCCATTATTAGTATATTTATGAATAAACTAATATAGTTATCACTTAAACATCAATGTTCTAAAAAATAAATTTCACTCCCAGTTATAAATATTTAAGCGTTATTCTAACGACACAAAAATAGCAATATATCGTCAACATTGCATTGCGAAAGCATAGTATTCTTGTCTAAGATATATTCCTAGCTTTGCGACTCGCAGGCTACTTTGATCTTAACGAATTTATAAATTTTACTATTTGTTATTACAAAATGAATATTCAAATTTTAGTCTAAACACTTGAACAATAACGGTTCAAACACGTCCATGCACTGATTGACGACAAGACAGAAAAGTTGTCACCAATCAGTGCATGCTAATTTCACAGTTCACTTTATCTGACCACTTATGAATGTATGATAAGAAATGTAGTGTATACATGTAAGCTATGCATATTATTAAGATAGAGTTATGGGTGTAGCATGTTTTTTGATATTTAGAATTATTATTATTAGGCATAATAAATAATTAATAAAAATAATCATGCACTCAGCATTAGTTCCTGAATATGTGTGTGACTCTTCATACTAATGTAACCTTAGTTCATGAAAATAAAACTTCTATCTTTCGATCTGTCTTATAACACATAAAGTCTACACATATGTGCATGGTATAATATGTCATGCACGTGCAATACAGCACAGCATTTACAAACTGCTTGTAAGCAATCTTCGGAAGTAGCTTCCAATTGTTATCAAATCGCGTGCACTAATTTGCAATTTAAATTATCCGTAGGTCTTGTTAGTTGCTTTGTATTAGTGTGTACTCGTAGTGAATATCAAATAGCGATTCTTTCTAGCCGAAGACGGTGGTATTTGCACAGGCGGGCAAGGGTAGGGGTGGGGCATTCAAATAGATGCCTGCTGAAGGGGCGCGTTGTGCAATGAATAGTAATGCACACAAGTCTCAGACGCTGAGTAAATGTTTCAGTTATGTTCTGCCCGTTCTGGGAGCACGTCCTGGAGTTCTGGAACCTACGAGACGAGCCTAATGTGTTTTTCAATACTTTTGACGAGATGAAAAAGGTAAGCATAATCTAGTAGCGGCAAGTAAGGGAATTATTCTTTGCATATAGAAGACATCAACAGAAAAAGGGAAGATGATATAGTATTTTGAACACAAAACGGAATACCGAATAATACTACAACGATATTCGTTTGTTAGTTTCTTTCCCACATTACGCGAAATGTATTCAACTAAGTTATTTCAAATCTCGAACTTCAAAACCAACTTTTCACTGAGTTTACAAAACGAAAAAGACAAAAGATGATGCAAGAATATATGCATATCAGATAAAGACTCGTAATGCAAATACCTTATAGTTTATAATGAAAAAGAACAATTTGGAAACGGATCACGTGATTAGGGTTGAGTTCAGTCTAATACGATATTTAACGCTTATTAATCAAGTTTAAAATAATTGACCAGTATTCATATAAAAGCTAAGTCGACGGGTAAAACATTAACCCACTTTCAATCTTCATTATAAAATACTCACGTTCTAGTTACATGACTTATGCTGAGTAAAAGCTCCACACAAAGCTCTTCCCGGTGGCAAATACTATTGACCGACCTACATAAATCATTTGCGACTGCTGAGTCTACTGTGTGCGCCGAGAACTCCTTCATTCCAGACACGCCGGACTAAATTGAATGCATTTGAGCGAATGGACGACTGAGCAATGCATTATGGGAATGAACAATGAATAGCTGGTCATTTGGTACAGCCAGCGCACTTTCTTCCCATTGTATGTAAAGCCAAATGGAACACGGGACAAAGGACATTCATTTGATCGGAGCAATTTAGTGTCCCTATTCGTTTTACACATTTCACTTTAATTGTAAATCTGTACCAAGTACGCAACAATGACAATATATGGCTGTGTATTCTATAGCTTTAGGACAAGGATTTATTAAATTATTGCACATCTGCACTTTGGTGTATGACAGCTCAGCTACTATGTTACTCTGATATACACACCAGCATGAATCTAGAGTATTAACATGATCTAGTGTATAAAACGATGTAGAGAATGAAAGAGTTTAGGAAAGCTCAGCAGATAGTTTAGTCGGTGCCTGATCCTTCCAGGTTACAATGTAAACAAATACAACGTTTGGGCCAACATAACAGTGTTTACAAGCTAGGACCAGCAACTTTGAAATCACAACCAAATAACCACGAGAACACAACTACATTAGAGGGAGGGTAATGAGCGTTTGTATACATTTCGAACTACTATAGTGCATTTTGAATTTAATTAAGATGTTTTTGTGCGTACTCAGAAGAATATTATGTTCATCTTCTTGCGTGAGGTTTTTGTTTTCCAATTTTCGGCCCGTTTGACTTCACGAAATAGATCGGTCAAAAAATGAGATTGTTTGGATTTTGAAGAGTCGCTAGAAAAAACTGCTACTGACATCATATTCATATGGCAAGTGTTGTGCAAGAGAAATAAAGATAAGCGGATGAAAAAAAAACAAAATTCATTAAATTTGGCTTGTGCATATAATTCAAAAGTACGAAAGTACTGCATTCGAGACGCTGAGTCCTAGGTATAACAATAAAAAATTCGCATTCACTGTTACCATATTTTTTACCAATAAACAGTTTAATATATAGCATTTTAACTCCTCATAATCAACAATTGTTTTAAAATTTAGTGCGTCTACAGAGTATTGTAAATGTTTGCCATATTTATAATAGGAACTTCCCATAAAATAAATATTATAGCATGTTTCATTTATGTTGACTTTTCGAACCGTTATAAATAAGTCAAGATAATTGAAACATGCGCCCGGTAAGCGGGAGAACGGCATTCAATTTACGGCAGGAAATGAATTTATATATTGTTTCTGGTTTTACACCAAATAATAAAAACAGCTCTTTCTTGGAAGTCCGTTTAAAAAACAAAAAACATCACTGAACAATACCCGGTTAAAGAACATTATCACGCACTAACCAACTATGTTTTAAACTTGATATACGTGAGCTTTATATTATATTTTCCGTGCTTTTGATGACTATTGTATTCACTAGAGGAACTTCAGTTATCCTCTCCATCCTTGTTTACGCCACTGCGTGCGGAAAGAAGAACGTTTGCTATCGAGATATCGATTTTAAGTTCTCATGCTAAGATAGTATTTTAATTTATTCTTTGATAAAAAAGAAAGAAGACCGGGACTTATTTTTTCTTAAAGTTCCAACAGCACTCTTGATTAATTGGCGAACAAAAGCCCCACCCTCGAATCGATCGTTATGGCATTCAGTCTAGGCCTATCGACGACCGTGCTGAGCCAATTATACATTTCTTTGATTGAAGCTTTACTAACGTGGTTTACTTTGAAAGCTAAACTTTTCTTTTTATTAAAACTCAATTGAAGTCGAGAGTTAATTACATTTTGATCGAGCTCAAACGAATAATGGATAATATCGACGTAGACTTTATGCATTGAAATATTTTGCAAGACTCGACGCCTGTAGCCAACCACACAAAACAAACCCCTACGCTATATTCATCACAATACGCTTCAAGAATTACTTTGATACGTCCAAGTTTTCCGTCAGTGCTACCATTGTATTCGGAACGGAAGGAAAGAACAAAAACTATGTCACTGAAACAAAACACTTGCTTTATTCTTTGTCTTCTCGTATGTAGGCCAGATATTTTATATGGTTTGGCCGTAGGATAGAAATAAATGTTAAAAAATGACTATCTATTTCTACACACATCGAGAACATATATACATTTTAAACATGTTACATATTATTGTTCACAAGACATTATAAGAAATAAATGCAGTGCAATCCAAAAATTACATATCCAAACCCGGCTGAGGATTTGACCCCGTTCACCCGCTTGATAGGATAATTGCAGGTGTTATAATGCAAACAACAATCCAGACGTTATCAGGTAGTGGTGGTCTACATAATCAGTCGTCTATGAACAACCTCACACTTAAATACAGCCGTTATGAACATGTATAAAGAAGTTTATCAAAATAGTTAGAAATTGTCAGATTTGGTGGAGGTGCCGGGTCCGAATTCAATAAACAATTTGTTTTGTAGTTTCGTTTTCGGTTGAGTGGTTAGGATGGTCGCCCCGGGAAGTAGGAGACCCGGGTTCAATAGCAATAATTTCTGAACTCTTCCCCATAAAATAAATCTCGCCCCTGCCCCCCCCCCCCCTCACGCTGGAGTGTTCATTGCATTGTATTATATTAATTTACTTTGTTTGTTTCATTTTATTTTATTTATTTCATATGCTTATTAAATCTTGAATTATTTTTTAAAATTTAGTGATATATATTTAAAATTCAGATTATTTATTAAACCTTATGAAGAATAAGGGAAAATTGAACTGATAAATTGCAACGAAACGTAACCAAATCTTATAAGATAATGTGTGAAGAATATAAATAACCCATAGTCCATACAGTTTGTGGCAACAAAAGATGTTTGCAAAATTAAAGTTACATTCGCAAAACAAAAGTTATACAATGCTCATACAGGAAACGAGACATGTACTGCTAGCAAAGCGAATACGGAAATATATAAAGAGTGGCTTACAAGTTTGACATAGTAATTTTATTTGTATTATTAGGTTATGCAGAGCAAAGAACATTTGCAAAACTAAATCGCACTCCGCTAGACAATATACTATGAGATGCATTTGAAACCTAGGCTCGAATGTAAATCAGGTTATGCAAAGAAGTGTTTTAACGTGGGCTAAAAATGAATTATTGTTTCCATTGGAACTGAAGACTTCTTTTTGCAATCTTTTTTCTTCTATTATGTTCTCTACGATATTCGTCTATAAACACAAACTTTGTGTACTGAGCCATTTGCAATGTATCACACGAATGTCCTCACTAGTTTGCGTGTGTGCGTATTGTTGTCGTTGTGTAGATTCATCTCACGTGTATGTTGTGCTTTCCGTTTTGAAGCAGGATTATTATTGAATAAGACTCAACAATATGTCATTCATGTGTGGTTCAGCCAGTTTATCCTACTTTGACTGCTCCCGACCGTAAGCCACAGCCATGCCGAGACTCAGAAAGTTCCTTCGTAGTCTGTTACCTAGAGTTCTATAGCCTGATGGTAGCGAGTGACAGTATTTGATCAGTTTAGTGCACGAACATGCCATTTACGCGATACGAATAGTTTGAGCTTGCATTGCAAATGGGTTCTTCATTGTACAGTACTTGTCACGACATATATTTTGATGCTAAGTAATGGCTTATCATTCACATGAAATCGTGGCGTTCTAGATGATTCCATCTGTAAAAGCTAACATTCACGTTTTATGGCACTGATATTACAAATAAAGTAACGTGGATAAATCGGTTTGAAATAAAGAAGAAATCGAATACATCATCAGAGATATAAACAGTTACTATAACTATTACTATGATCCGAATTTTCGACTAAGGTTCTATGAATTGTGGGCATTGGGATACAGAGCAAGTATGCTGTGTGACGTTTATAACTTATCACCTAGGTTTACCTAGGTCTGCTTCCGGGAAGGTGGTGCGTATTTTTGTCAAATAATTATTTTTAGCCGGTTATTTCGTCTGGATAAAATCGAAGTGGATCATTCTATTTGTCTGTGCAGTTCTCGATGTCTTGGTCCTCCTCATTTCGCTTTCCATTATTCCTCTTTCAGCCAGTGTTGTCTCGATTCGCCTCGGTGCACGGGTAAAGACGTGAAATCCGATAGCGGATAATCAATCCTTGGGCAAAGTTTTCAGCTTTCAGCTTTTTACTTGAGTTTTTCAAGTCATTGGTTCTCTGCCAAATATAGGCTACGGTTTCTATGAAACTGAATGATTAATGTATACAGACTTTGGCATAATATGTTTTGCTAGTCTTGTTTGGACGTCCTGGCAATACCGTCTTCAACGCAGTGTTTCAAGAATAAGTAATTTATCTCTTGGAATTACTGCGGAATAAGACAGGCACTCGGCTATGTCTTAGACCCACTTGGAACATAATTAACGCAGATTTCTACCATCAAAACAGTTTTAATTGCGTGGGAGCAATATTGGTTTATGAAAGCCTATTTTATTTTAAAGAAATGTAAAATTGTTGAAAGGAAGTCACGAAAGTTTCGAACGAGACCGAAATGTTTCTTGAGAAACCCAGGAATGCTTCAATTACAAGCTCTTCATTAGGTGGTCGCCAACAATTCCAAGAATACTCAAGATACAAAACTTTCTTATCATCTCTCTTACACGTTCCTTGTGCACTTCTCTATATTATATTTAACAAGATTTAAAATGGTTTAAAAAACAAACACATATCTACTTTGTTTCATAGTAAATCACGTATACACGTGACAAATGGCTGAAATGCATGTTTTAAGAATGGCTTGTCAGTATTTATGATTTATTCCTGCCAATAACATAGAAATATGGGTCTCAAATGTTGGATAGTTTTCAAGAAGGGGTTTTCGACGTTTGCAAAAAGGCCCATGTAGAAAACGTTTTGCTTTCAGAAACTTATCTACAAATTGCGTTTGATAAAAATAATCCCACATAATATATTGCACTGTTTATGAAAGAATAGTGGCCTGTTAGGTTTTGCTTTGTGTATTCTTTGGAACAAAGTTAGGAATTAGTTTTTTTTTTACATTCTATTGTAGTACAGTGTATTTCTAATATTATAGGTTGCTGTATAGAATCCATGTTTTGTGTATTTGTACCACAGGGCATATAACAGTAAACATTTTGTTTACATCAATTTGTGATAAATTAAAACGGTATTTCCTCTTGGCGCATAAATCTTAGGTACTCACAACACGTGTTAATGTATTAAATTAATAATATCTTGAACGAATGAGGTATACTAAAATGCCATAAGAAACACAACCTTAAAATAA
The DNA here is from genome assembly GCA_024449915.1 of Sweltsa coloradensis. Lineage (NCBI taxonomy): Eukaryota > Metazoa > Arthropoda > Insecta > Plecoptera > Chloroperlidae > Sweltsa > Sweltsa coloradensis. The sequence goes on along the minus strand of JAMZAV010000228.1, from coordinate 308,245 downwards.
CGTATGGAAATAATACGTGCTCATTTTATAAGGTCCTCATGTCGTACATACAATCCACCCATAAAATATGTATTTACGATTTGCATTTGTACTGAACTATTGCCTGCAAAATTGAACAAAAAAATAAACATAAACATATTTTGTTACTCTGGTTTACGTGTTTGTGAGCTGGCAATTTAGTCATCTGGGATTTCCATATCAAAATGTAATTCACACTTTGATAAACTTATTATTTTGGATGCAGGATGTAGACAAGTCCATTATCACATGTAGGAAGTAGTTAGTATCATTGATAACGAGAAATGTATTTAAAATAGTATAGTTACAAAATTGAAGATAAATTTATTGAAGTTCCATCAAAGGAAGCAAAGAAACGTTGCGTACCAGGAAGGTCAAAAGGCGCGTGTCGACACCCTGCACAATCAATATTGAGCTTGTATAGTGTATGTTTGAAGGTTGACATAGAGAAACGCACAGAACACCTGTGAAGAGCAAGATATAATTTTAACTATTAGTCTTCCAGTAAATAGTGAAATGTATAAGGATTAAGACTTCTTAAATTGAGATTATGATGTTTGACAGGAGGTGTGCGAGTAAATTGTATAGCTTTGTTTGTTTAAGTAGTTTCTCAGTGAAAATGGGGGCAATTATGAAGTACTGTTGGTGTTGGCAGGGACTGATGCTATGATGTGAAATGTTTTTATCAACATGTCTTTCAAAGGTAGATGAGTCATTTTCACATCTACTTTCCTTAAGGGAGGGTTTGTATATTGCCTGATGGTGCATGTCATTTGCAACTCCAAGTCACAGCTGGAGCGATGCGATGCGTAAAACAGAGAGAGAAACACACTTAATATTAACTTCGGGGGAGAAACTGAAATGGATTGATGTTACGATGCGACTACGAAAATATTGGTTAACTGGAAAATGCGTTTTACCAGCTTTTAAACTTAATGTCTTATCAAAAGTCGTCATAATTTTTTTACTCTAACATCTTTCAGGAAAGTTGGAGTGCTAAGACGTAAAAATCAAATTACGCAATTTGTCTTTAGAGTGAGTTCTTCTTGAAAAGTTGGTAAACATCTCACCGAGGCAATGCGGCCAGACTTTCAACTTTCGTCACAGAATGTTGACCAACCTTGTTGACCCCGTGTTGACATTCACCTCGGCAGGGTTGAATTTGTTTGTTCAGTAACGAAGTTATTATCTACCCCATTGAAATAGTCGGTCTAACCTAGTTTATTTTTCCATAAATACCTCTGCCATCTTTGTGTGTTCAGTTTATATAGCTATATGCATTAGCTTTACTTCCGTTTGCAAACGTAGAATCGAAAATCAATTTCCAGCTATTTCTAGCCTCACACACATAATGCAACCAACCATCCGCAGAGGCGCCGCATGGTGGTAGCAGCCAACCGTATCCGAAAACAATATAGCTTCGAAAATTAAATTTTTAACTGAATGTTAATACATTGAGCTCGGAATAATGAAATCGCGAATGTAGAATGCATACGCAGTCCGAACATTAGAGGGGAATTCCTGGAGGGATGGGTGGCCCGGTTGCCTTGTGTATAAGCATGGGGAGTAGACCATGCATATATAAATCTTCCATGCATACACCGCCCGAGGTATTGGGGGCTTCGTGAATGAGTGGATATTTCTATGTTTTTTTAAAATATATCTGCAGTCTGCACATTCCTAGGTACCAATTGATAAATACATATTCATTCGTTTTAATGACTAAGATTTAATATTTGCAAGGCTTTATTTTCAATGCACCTCAAACAACACAACAGTAGACGCCCAAAGACCCAAACTATAAATAAATCCTAAAAGTCGTCCTGAAGATGTAACCCACAGTGGTTCCAAGACGTCGAACTCACGCACGAGAATGTGTAAACACGCGATTCGGCGAAATGACCCGTTTCACAATTTTTAATGATAATGATGATGATAAAATTGTTGTTGTAATTTTTACTTTGTTAAGCTAATTATATTCATTTTATTATTTTTATTATTTTCACTTTCAGATAAGAATAATTAAATACAAAAAAACGTGTAGCAGACATATTGGTAAATTTCTGGCAACTAAACTTACTTAAATCATATCAGTATAATTATATATTATTATTTGATGATACCAGTTGCATGCCAGTATATTAGGCAAACATCTAGGTAAAACATAGAAAATATGAAATACCCTACTGACGGTAATTATAAAGCTATAAAATACACAATAAAATCTGATTAAATGCCAGGTGCGTAATTTTAAAATTATATCTTGGAATAACTCTTCAATTGTGTTTTGGATATGTATATTCAATGCTCTTCTAGCTCTCAGAATCTTTTATTGACTGATTTTAATCAGTGCACTTTCGCATTCTCGTCAACAATTTTAAAACAAGTAAGTTACACAGCGATCCTTGAAGGCTTGAAGCGATCAGTATGAGATGTGTTGGCATCATCTTGCCTCATTTCTTTTCAAATGCAATGTTGGCGGTTAAGAAATGTAAGTATATTTAAAGTTCCTTTCTATGAAATAGATCGTAGACATAGATTTATGAATGTACTGTGAATGTAATCTGTGAAAGATATTGTTGAATTTTAAATTCATCCGGTCTTGGCGAATGCCGATCACGCGCATGCATGCGTATAAAAAGTCAATAAAAGTTTCTCTCTCCTTGCACAAAGCTTACAAACTGACCGCGTTATGTGCGCGGCTCGGAGCCATTTGCTTTGCTTTGCTTTGTATCGAGCCACTACACGAGTTCTAAAGCAACACTTGAAATACTTACTTTCAGCTGGGGTTATTGCGTAACATACTTTAAATCAAATAACCTTATTTTACAGCCTTACAAAATAAGTTGATACGAAGACCGCGCGTTTCCTTTCATTTTACTATGTATAAAGTAGTCAAGTAACATTCATTATAGGACTAACTAGAAGGCACGTACTATTGCACGTTCACCTTACCTTTCTCATATTATTTATATAAAAAAAATACTATCGAAAAAATATATTTTAGCGTTATTTATTTAGGATAGATCTATGCTTGTAAGCCCTTTGGAGGTTGATATGTAAACAATTTATTTATTAACTCATCACTCCGTAGATGCGTAAAATGTGATGAACAATGCATTTTTGTAAGAATTTGCATTAAACAAATTCGGAGATACTGAACATGGAATAACATATGAGAGCATTAATCTTTATCTTTCCTTTAGACCCCTGTGTTTACTCAGGACTTCTGGCTCCGACTGTTTGGTAAAACTGTGCGCAATGTTTACTGCTCAATTCTGTCCGGAAAGTGCCACAATAACAATGACTTACATGATTTTAATACATTAGTCAATAAACATTTTAAATGCAATAGATAAAATAGTTCGTTTTAACTGTTGGGAAATAAAAAATCATTCAGTAAATAAAATGGTTTCATTGATGAACAAGTAACACAAATTTTATATTGCTGAGATGTTTAGCAAATCCGCTTGATTTGATTGATGGTAGGGACTGAAGCTTACGGTTATTGTTCCACGCTTGTTCTAACCTTCACAGAATATAGTGATCAGGTGTCGATATGCATCATTATTCAAACTTTATGCGAAGCTTGCCAAGCCCCTCATACCCCCAGGGTCACCAAAATCATTGAATAGTAATGTCAACAAAAAACGCGTGTCAATCGGAGGTCATGTTCGTTTTTGGTTCACACGTGTCATACGCACAGATACAAGTACCGAAGGAAAGGTGATGCATATAGGCATACAAGCGAGCTTTGTATCCTAAAATAATGTTATGGAAAATGCATTTTACAAATTGTTTATCGATGTTTACGGCGTAAATTTCGCCATATATATAACGTAGAAGCTAACAAACGAAGCTTGATTGTTTTCATGTTCTTTTTAATTTACCACAATATCCACATGGACGTATTAATTCCAGCCATTTCCTCTTCCCGGAAGTTGCTTTTTACTTGAAAATCATTAATTGGTTACGGCGTTTTGAAGTAACTTATAATGTATTCGAGTTCCAAAGGGATTGTATTTAATATTGTAGTGGGTTTATGCTAGTCCGAGATGATAAACTGGAGGGGGTTGGGGGTGGGGTATGTTGAAGGAGGACAATTACCAGAATATATCTTTAAACCGATATATTTATAGTTGTACATGCTACTGAGTGTACCCCACAACCGTAAGAACCCTTATATTTAATCACGTCTTGTTGTATTGTATTCATATGTTCTAATTGTGAAACAATATTCGGGAGCAAAGCTTCCCTACGAGCATCACGTTACTGTCAGTCTATGTGTCGTGTACGCGTGTGTCACACGTCTCACGATAAAAACAGATCACGACCCCCGATTGGTTCGCGTATTTAGTTGACATTGCCCAAACAAAGATGATACGGAAGGTTTAAGATGTCTCTTGGGGTTTAAAGAGCGGGACTAGCAATGTTTCCTTACTCGGTACCTCCACCAAGGATTTTAATGCACGATGAGATTGAATAAGTAGTATTATTATTATCATTCTACAATCTGTTGATTAAGACTTAAATAACTTCGCTTCGTGTCTTGGGGATTGCCGTACCCTTGCTTGTCAATATAATTATTGACCGTATTAAAAACTGTGTCCGAAAAGAAAAAGTTCCTGCTGAGAGTCGTCCTTTAACCTGCCACTTATATCATTTATATATTTTTTTTAAGTTTAATTTATTAATTTAATTGTTCTAGGTCAACATATTTGTTTTTTACAGTAATTTTAGATGGGTGATGGGATCGTCAAAGTGTGCCTCGTTAGTAAGCGATCCTGATATACTGTTACCCTAGGAGCTATAGCCGCTTGCAGGGAATAATGTAAACAGCAAGTTCTGGTGATTAACACATTTAAAAAAAAATATTGTATCTCGGTGTTTACAGCGTAAACCTAAGCTTATGTAACGTAGAAGCTTATACACGAAGCTTGATTGTTTTTTTTTTCAATTTACCACAATGTGTTACAAACATTTCCTCTTACGGGAAGTTTTGCTTTTTACTTGGAAATCATGTGGTCACGGCGTTTTGCGAATGCTACGCCGATAGAAATATCTCACTAGAGACTTATTCTGGAGGTGGCCGTTTCGATCCCGATCATCGGCAATCCTGTCTGAAAGAGTTTTGTAAGACATTACTTACGAAAAGCTATCATTAGATTTTAGATCTACAAATAACTGATAATTTTCAATTTTTTCCATGTGTTAGCCCATGCAACGCTTGTCCTTACTGATAACGTCTTCCAGGACCTGCCGGGCGTCATCAGGAAGGCGGCTCGTTTCCTTGACAAGACGCTGACTGAGGAGGACGTGACACAATTGGCCGACCACCTGAGCTTCTCGCGCATGCGTGAGAACGCGAGCGTGGACATCTACCAGCGCTACCCCACGAAGATCGGTACGCCTCACCCCGAGATCAAGTTCCTCCGACGCGGCGAGTCCGGTGGATGGAGGGACGAGATGTCACCGGACATGGCGAGGAGGTTCGACCAGTGGACGCGACAGAAGCTGGGGGGCACCGACTTCCCGTACACTTACGGAGACTCGACGAACTGAACTGGCATGAGAGTTACGGGGTACCACGCGATTAAAGTATCGCTTACAGTGTTTAACTCGTAATTATGATTATTATTATTATTGAGGAGGACAATATTCCGAAGATACAATTAAAATATTACATGATTTTTTTTTTTAAAAACAACGCTTATATTTAAATGTACTAAAAAGTAAAAAATAAATTTTCGACTAGCAAATTTTTGCCTTACTCGGAAATTAAAAGAGTTGGGCGCTTTCCTTCCATGAACAACAAAATTCTGTAATCTATGTCAATACCGTAAGCGCCCAACGCTTTTAATTTCCGAGTAAGGCAAAAATTTGTTGGGCGAAAATTTATTTTTTACTTTTTAGTACATTTAAATATAAGCGTTGTTTAAAAAAATATTTTTTTCATGTAATATTATTTTATACTTTTTAGTCTTAACGATAATGTATTTCGATTGGACATTGAGAAGTGGGTGAAATATTGATTCCCATATAAAACTTTAATTTAAATTAAGATTAATTAAATGATTAATTAGTGAATCTGTTAATTGATTCATCTATTGTCATCAAGAATACGTAAGTGTGAAAAATTTCAGCTCGATTGGACATTGAAAAGTGGGTGAAATAACGATTATAAGATTCCGTCCAGACAGACAGACAGACAGACAGACAGACAGACAGACAGACAGACAGACAGACAGACAGACAGACAGACAGACAGACAGACAAGCATATGAAGCTAATATAAGCGTTGTAATGAAATATCGATTATAAGATTTCGTCTAGACAGACAGAAAGTCAGACAGACAGACAAACACATGAAGCTAATATAAGCGTTAAGTAATAAAAAGAGAAAACGATCAAGGGAGACTGAGATGGACATAGGTAATAAAGTGGATGTGGAAAGACGAAACGCAGCTTGGGAAATTAAGAGGGAATGGGACACATTTGGCAGTTGGCTATTCGCTCGGCCAAGATGCATCCGACGTATATGAAACTTGGCAAAGTTGTCAATAAAGCATACATGGACAGCCCTGTGGTCATAGATTTTCAAAATTTTGTCTTAGTCAGCCAGAAAAAAAACGAATATGGACAATTTTGGAGTTTTTAACAAAATCAGAATTCGTGAAAACTAATTTAATTTTTATAAATTATTTTAAAACAAAATTTGGAAATGTGTTACTGCAGAGCCCTTTATTTCCACATTTGTGACATATGTTCAAAATGTCAAACACCTGTGGTGTCAGTCGGCCGAGCGAACAGCAATTTGGTAGTGGGAAGAAAGGAAAATATGGCAGGAACTGGTGAGACGACCTGAAGAAGAAGTAAATAAAGCGGAACAAGAAAACACGGGTGAGACTGAGACAATGATATTAGCAAGATCCCCAGTCTCTTACGTCCGTACTGGCGCTAGCGTAGCAAATTGAAACGTCAATCTGACCTATTCAAGATGGCGATTTGGCGTATCAATTTATGCTTGGCCTTATCAGAGTCGATAAAGAAGTTTCCCCGTTGGGGAGGTCCTCCAACTCCCTATACCGCCCCGGGTTAAATAAAAAGTCGTTTTTTGGCGTTTGGAATCTAAAGCGCCTGTCAGACGATGAGAAAATCGCGCGAGTTGGCTCGCGCGAGTAACTCTCTGGGAGTAGGCCTACACTTGTTTACATGGAACTCACCGCCTCCCCGTCAGACGGTGAGCCAGCTCGCGCGAGCTCGCGCTCGCTACGAAAAATGTCCAGCTTGTTCAACTTCCTAGCAAGTCGAGGTAGCGAGAGCCAATCAGAACCCACTACCATAAACACGTGACAGTGAACACCAATAGGTGGCGTTGTTGTTATCTTCATTGACTGTCGTGTGACAAGGCTGGTAATAAACTCGCGCGAGCCAACTCGCGCGATTTTCTCATCGTGTGACAGCCGCTAACGTTCCGCGCGACTCTGTGTGACGATTGATGGAACTACTTCAATAAAACTACGTCTTTTTTCTACTAGTAGTCAACAGTCGATGACGACAAATGGCGGAAACGTCAAAATATTAAATACGATCGAATGTTGGCGAATGTTTTCGAAATAAAGTAAACTCTCTTTATTGATGAGGATATTTCTGATGTAGTAGACCTAAAGCCTAGAACCTAGGCTGACAAAATGTATTGTTTACTATTTCGATTTGAATGCCAAGGGCGTAGGCCTACTTACGTTTGAACACTTACGTCCGTAAGGCTTAAATAACCCATATCTCGATTAATTTCGCACGAAAATGTCAGTGACGCCTGCGCAACACTTTATAGTACAATAATAAATCAAAAGTAAATCGTTTTAAAAGACTAGGGCCCTGGGCTAATATAATTGAAATAAAATTGAAGTTTGACGTCTCGTCTGTTGTTTTGTTTATTGCATTGTCACTGCATATCGATAATCTACTGACCGTATTAAGCGTGCAGTGCTTTTATTAGTTTCACATTTGAGCCGCCCTCAGCGCGCAGAGTGTTAGATTCCGTTTTGACTTCGGAGTAAGGGGATCTCCCCAAAGGGGAAACTTCTTTATCGACTCTGGCATTATGTTTTCAATGCGATTAAGTATTTTTCTGGGTTATTTTGATATGGTTTTAGCTTGTGCAGTATGGGAGTGCACAAACAGAAACATTAAGAAGTTATTGCATAAGGGAATTTAGTAATCATTTGGTGTTTATATATTGGCTAATATGCTCAACTGTCAACATGACAGCCATCTTAAAAAATATTTGGGCTATAAATTGCTAAAACCTAATTTAACATACAAACTGACCTATTCAAGATGGCTTCTACACGCCAGTGGACCAATGACTGGGGATCTAGCCTACTATAGATGTTAAATATCATTGGACTGAGGCGCCCGGCATGAGCCCGCATTACTAGCCGACCTTGATAGGCCCGGGGCCCAAGAGTTTAATGGGATCCTCCCACCCCCTAACCAGACTTCGTTGTTGAATAAAAGATCGGATATTATCATAGTAATGCCAATACGGTCATGAATACAATTCACAATCACATTACCTGTGATGTACCAAACCCATGTCAGGAAATTAATACAGTAAATAAACACTTTTTAAAAATAACGAACTATGTCAATGTTTACCCATCTTGACACCCGTTAAAAAGTATACCGGTACTTAAGGTTATTTGTCTAAATTTTGTGATGTATATTTAAATTTTTTGGTACTACGCTGATAAACAACTAACCTCTTGTGGACATCCCATCAAATATGTTATATTTTAAATCTAATGGAAATGTCCGATTACGAGAATAAATGAATAATACAACATGGAGGATAAATAACTATTATATAAATCTTTTGACTGTGACACAATATAGTCCTAATATCAGTTTGTATGTTTCATTTTCACCCTTGATTTCTATGTGTTTTGATGCCGTGTTCCTCAATGATTCGATCCTAATGCTGACAAACCAAGTCGCACGATCCCCCAGAAGTTATGACCGTGGAAATATTGAAACAAGCCGTAAGAGTGGATTGCGACTAGTGGATGGGAATGAAACCTCACGACCTACGTGTTATCCACGTGTCATCCAATGATCCATCCACTCAGGCAAGAATCACATTTAACAGACAAACTCTGAAGACACAACAGAACTGTCGAGTTTTTGTTAAATTGAAAAAAAATCTCCTCTTCTATGAGAACGTTTAAAACTAATTGGGCGTCGGACGCGAGACGTTAGAAAAGTAGAAGACAGAGAAAGTCAACCCCACTTTAGCTGCCAAATAACATTAGCTGTTAATCATTCAAGTGGAACTTTCTATTTTGTCAATGACAGGGCATGTCCTATAATCAAAGCTCTTTGTTGATTGCGTCGAGTGGGAGATAAGCTCTCTTCTTAGCGTCTGGCAAGCACGGGTGGGGTAAACAGTTCAATTGCGTAAACATTTTTAAGTAGATATTTAACAAGTTTATATGTTTAATCGACATTAACATATTTTACGGGATTGAAGATTTTTTAACGATTTAAAAAAATTATTATTGTCAATTTGGTTGTTGTCATGTGTAATAATGATACGCTGCTGAAAAATTAAAATCTATCTTTTTTCACAAATTGGTTTTCCACGTGAGTTTTAAACGTATCTTACCCCTTCAAGAAGAATCAGGGGTGCATGGTTTGTATTGTACAATGTGTGCTACGCCACGTTTTTATCCTTGGTTTATTCGTTCATGTGGATACCTGTTTAAAAGTGCTGTATTTAATCTCTTGGGATTAATACCCAGTAGTTTCCTTGGGTCTGACAAAGACAAACCCCTCAGACGCAACTTCAGTATTGATTGCAGTTTGTGAAAATCAAACTACAACCTCCAGAATCAAAGTGTTGCGTGCTAGTGGTGTGCCAACGATCTCGGTGAGCCCTACTGTCACAATTCTAATGGTCACAATGGTAGCGTATGAATTTGTCTTAGATTTGATAAACATGGCTTCTATCATTTAAAGAGATTTAAATTTTAACATCCAAAAGCGTATTCATCGTTAAGTCGATAAAGTTCGTCCTTGCTTCAGTTCTGTATCGGATTCTGTAAACTACCACAGTGCAAACGTAATGAATATTGACAGCTAGTAAGAGGTTTCACAGTTAATGAGCCACAATGATGGCAACTAACCAATTGAGCAGTGGTTAAAAAGGGTATGGGGACTGACCATAAACTACAGTGTCCGACATGTCCCGTCATAAAAATACATAATAATGAAAATAATAATACCAATTGAGCTTTAAATTAGTATAGGAAAAAAGGAAGGAGTTAACAAAACAAGATATCATGAGTTTTTGTAGTTCATTGTCCGTAAAGCCTCCTTTTTAAATAAAACACAATTATTTTGTTCAATCAAACTTTTTTATAACTTTCATTGTGTTCATTATTTCCAAATTGTTAAGCAATATCATAATATAATAATAACATAATAATACATAATATATAAAACATAATAATAACATAATAATAATAATTTTTTCTTCTCTATATAAGTGGCATGCCGGTAATCTTTGATTTCGGCTCGTTAACACAGTATGTGGACGATTCCAGCCAACTCTTTACAGCACCTTCCCCCTTAGTTAACAATCTTATCAAAATGGCCAACAAGGAGGTAGATAACATGTCCAACTACTGTACCACAAATCTTTTAGCTCTTCAAACCTCCAAATCATTTGTCTTAAACTTTCATTCTCCACACTCTCCAGTAAACTCAAGCCCTCTAATACGTCTAAACTCAAAAAGCATTGCTTGCTCCGAGTTAGTTGAATTCTTAGGTCTAGCCATCACAGCAACTCTGGATTGGTCTCCCCAGATTGAAAAAGTTTCGTCTAAATTGAGAAGTCGTTGCTTCATGCTTAGAAAGCTGAAACAAATTGTAAATTCGCAAACTTTGCTAGCGGTATATTACGCTCATATCGACTCGCATATAGCATACGGACTAATGTTCTGGGGCGCCTCATCGCAAGCAATCCGTGTCTTTCGCATTCAAAAGCGAGCCATCAGAATCATGGTTGGAGCCAATAGGAGAAAATCCTGTAAAGAATTATTTAGAAATCTAAAAATACTGACTCTTCCATGTATCCTTATTCAAATCTGTGTAATCTTTGTTCACAATAATCCTGAATGGTTTCCCCGCAATTCACAAATTCATCACCATGGCACACGCTCGCAAATCAACATTCATATCGACTCTTTCAGCACATCCAAGTTTACCAAAGGACCATTGGCTCTATGCTCAGCCCTCTATAACAAATTACCAGCAGACATCAAACTCATAAATACAAGCAGGCACATAATTTTTAAGGCTAGAGTAAAATCATTTCTGCTTGACAAGTGTTTTTATTCTATTGATGAATTTGTAAATCAGAATGACCGACAAAACTAAACTAATAAACAGTCTTTTATTATGTCAGCACCCTGCACTATGCCTTGGGTATGTTAATATGCTTGTCAGTATGTTATATGTGGTTATGTGGTTATGTGGTTTATGTGGTGTTATATGGATGTTTTGTCAACTTAAACTTACCCTTTTATGTTATTAACTTTTGTTCTAGACTGAATTATAATTATTATAAGTATTTTAAGTATGCTCTACCTAGAATAGATATCTAAGTATATAAAGTATATCTGTGTATTAGAATATCTACTATTTCACACTCTCTTCGGAGCAGTGCATATCTGTACCATGTACACGATCAAAATGAAATAAAGAAAAGAATTATTATTAATACACGCACACGCAAACTCGCCGATACGATACCGTCTATTGGCAGTGTGTGTGTGTGCAAGGTTATTCAAAGTCTGCTTGATGGGAATGAGTCCTAGTCCCTAGAGATTCCCTATATCCTCAAACCATGTTGTCCCTTGGGTGGATCCCTGCAGGAACGTGAGTGTATATGGAAAGCTGGTACGATTGAAATGAGGCGACCTTTGTTGACGACTGGCGTTGACAAGGAAATAAAACGACCACTGTGTCAGGCTCATGCAACACAATATCATGTAATTTATCATGTTTTGATTGATTCTTTTGAGCCAAACGTGCCTCGCGTTTGCCTTAGTTGTCATTTCATAAATCTCTAATGCATTATTGAAGCGCGAATAAATACCCTAGAGACAGGATGTATGGCCACAAAGCCTTAGGCGATGAGCTGTATGGCAAAGCCTGAAGATGTCATTGACGATTCGGATCTACAGGTTCCATTGTTAGATGATCTGGCAGTTTGCGTAAATGCAATTTTTCCTTTTTTTCATTTACTACATCGGATTATATGCTAAAGTAATCAAAATTAATATGTAGGGCTATTGCACAAAGCGAACTTTCCACTCAACTTGCCACCACTTCCATTATTAATATTATAATCATTTTTCGGGCGCTTCAACAGCGAAGATTATTCGCGACATTAAAATGCAAAAACTAATATATGTATCTTGATCGTGGTGGGAGATAAAGCTATATATCTGAGTTGATTAACAACCTCAAAATTACATTTTATCGTCAATTAATAGTATTCCAACTTTTTTTAAACTATTATAGAATAGGTTTAAAATTTGATAAAAAAAAAAACATTTAAAAACATTCAAAAGAGAGGAAATTTAAAAAAAATAGCTAATAAAAAAGTATAGGCTCCCGTATCCTATTATTCCATAAAAAGGCAAAAAACATTTTTCAAGCAGTAGGTCCCTGATTTATGTGGAAGATATGTTGTGGTCACGTGAAAGGAAAACCACACATTCTACTTTATTGGCGGGGAAATGCAAGCGCCAAATCCGAGGCTGGATTCCAGTGGTTTTTCGACATTTTCACGGATTAAATTATTTCCTTTGGCCGCTTTTTCGTTGATTGCCTTTTTTCAGTGTAAAATACTGTGTGACGCTTCGTTTTGTAGTCGAGCATAATACAATTTTTCCATGCAATATTAAGGGTCTGAAAGAGTTATCAAATATGATTTATCTTGCAAAAAAATATTAATAAAATTGTAGAGGATTAATTTTAAACTGGCTGACAATTCTAAAGGCAAGTTAGTTAAATATCATTATAGGAAAGTGTTATGACCGTAGCTGAATAATATATATTTTTAATTTAATACAATAATTAAGAATCTAGTATAATCATTTTGCAAGCTCATATCACAGTAAGAGCCCATGCAGATGTTTGTTCCACTCTAGAACTTAATCCCGACGACTTCCTATTGTTCTCCGGTAAATGAAGTCAGTGAGGCGGAACAAATCTCCTAATGAGTACGATGTAATCTTTGTGTGAAGTTCGACGTCTGGAATATAAGACGGAAGGAAGGAGTAGTAATGACAATCTTGTCGATGTTAGTCCACGTTTTCGAAGACAAGAAGAGAGCTCGAGAGCATTCCTTCTTTGTTTCCATATAGTTTTCCACCGTAATTCTCCATTCCCTAAACACACACAACTTCTTGTCAGACTGGTGGCTACACGCCCGCTATCTGGGGCGGTAAATAAACCGGGTTGCACATTAACTCGGTAGCCTACGGAGCCTAAGGTCGATGCCCGGGTGGAGATTATAAGCGTCCGTACAGTGGGCGACCTACTTGGTTGCAGTGCCTTCAATGACCTGTTCAGAATAATTTGAGATTAATTAAAAATTTACATTGAGCATTTATTTCACTCATTCTATTTTAATGCAATAAAGTATAAATGAAGTACAAATGAAGTAAAATGAAGCCCCGTTAGCATGGAAAGTTCGGAGAAGATAGGATATTCAACCATATTCCAGTGCCAAAAACTCGAAACAGAGTTTCCGTAAAGACTATCTTATCCGAATAAACTTTATCGTTCAATTTGATGAACGTTTTAAGTAACAGATTGCAGTATATTGTCCACATGCGTATCTATCTCTAAGATCTAAAGTTGTGCAATAACTCATTTTTTATAATTATATGACCGAGGTCTGAACTAATTATTAAAGCCAGTAAACCCCAGAGAGCCTAGATAAGCTCACACCAGAGAGTGGCCATATAGTGCTTCCGGCCGCCATGTTTTTGCCAAATCATATTTTAGTTTCGTCAACTGCCGTAAAAGTAAACAAATTTGGCTTGAAACAGACGTAAAAATGTTGGTCTGTTGTAGGCACCATTTGTTTTTCAAGTCTGTTTCAAGCCACATTCGTTTACTTTACGATAGCTGACGAAACTAAAAAATTGTTTGTCAAAAACATGGCGGCCGGAAGTTCTGTATGGCCACTGTCTGGTGTTAGCTTATCTAGGCTCTCTAGTAAACCCCAGTTAAGACAACTGTGTTTAAAACGCGAATAAGATTTTACCTGGTTAGCCTGTCATTATATGGTAATGATCCCGGTTGGGGCGGACTTTTTTAATTTCTGAATTACAGTAAATAATAGTAATTCTGTGTCATGAATGTTTGTGGAAGCAATTAATTTAAAACGTTCTACGGCTTCAAGTTACAAACCTTTTGTGAAAAGACTGACATTGTACTGTTTTTAATGTATGAATAAACCCGAATGGCATCCTGGTATATGGGACCAATTTCCAATTTATGGCCACAGGCAGCTCATACTCCACATTTAATTTAGTTAGACATAATTAGATTATATAACTCTGATGTCAGCTTAGTGAGATATTGAAACTCTATAATCTCTGTACGAAGAGGTACAAGTTTCATGCTTTGAAACGTCTTGAATAAACGGGGCGGGTAGTTAAGCTGCCCCGCTAGGCCAACCTATTGACGTAACTGGCAACTAAGCCGCGGTAAGATGAAGTTGCAAGTTTGATTTGTCAACAGGTTGTGGGGTAGTTGTAATCCCCCGACTCCCCAATAACAAGCCAAGTACATAGAACTAATGCTTCTCGGTAGTCTATCTTCCTGAGAATCGGAGCAACTGTTTCTGATAAGCAATGATCAAACACTCAGCGCTCTTATCACTGGCAGTAATCGCGCGCTTTCTGTAGGCGGGCTGGTGAACTACTAGCACGTTAGCAAAGTTCGATCGATCTGCGGGGGGGGGGGTGTGTAGTAGTTCGAGTATTCACCACCCCTACTGCAGCAGCACCTTACAGAACAACTTGTTCTGGCGGAACGTTTCCCTCGTTTGAATAAAGAGATTTGACGGTACCGCATGAAGACGAGAATATTCTTCGCTGTTAAAGCGCCCTAAAACTAAAACCACAGATAAAAAAGTACACTACGTAGTGTACTCTGTTATATGTGCTTAAACTTATGAACGACAGATTTAAGTAAAATAAAAATAAATAATCGTCTAATCGGTAGAGAGAGGGTTGGGTCCACCAATCCTAACTGCTACTGGGGAGTATTGGCATTAATTTTCCATTTTCCATAAATCAACCTAGGATTATTGATCAAAGTACGTTCTAAAAAATCTTAACAATAATTTAACAATCATCTGTCCACCTTTGTAAATCAGTTTTTTCAACTGAATAGAATAGAATAGAATAGACGTTAAATAAAAAAAATAACAATTAGATAAGGTTTATTGAAGTAGATTGTTCTATATTAGATTCTTGACTCGAATCGAGGTTAAATGAGAAAATGATAACAATTCACAAGGTGTAGCCCTAAAATAATCTAGATAACTAACCAACACAATCTTAAATTTTATTTTAATTATAAGGTATAAATGTGTTGCACTTGCACGTTAATATAGAGAACTTGTCTTACTCTTACGTTCAAAGTTTAATTTGTTGTCTCCCTTTGTAAATCAGTTTTTATAATTGAATACGATAGAGATTTAAAACTTTTGTTGTTGACTTAATAGATATCTAGAGAGTATCTAACGCGTTTTGATTTGTAAAGTTACCAATATCCAGGAAACAATGATTTTGGAACTGATTTTGCAATTTTGCATTTTGCATTGATAAATGCTGGAATATTGTGCAAAACGTAAAATAAGATCTGAGCTAACACTAAAATTGAGAGGATTTTATTTTATACGGAATTGCCCTTGACTTGTATAAAATAAAGTCCTCTAAATTAAGTGATCACTCAGATATAAGGTGGGGCAGCAATCTGTGCAAACACTTACGAGCACTGAGAACAATTTGTTGTACTACTTTTCGATCGATCTGCAATGTAAAATAACTACGTGACGAGGAACGACCATTACGCCTCACATAAATATAATTCCCACGCGATCTCCAAACGCAAATGATTACGAAACACGTGTCTATGTTTAGTGTTCGTGTAAAGCTAATGCGAATGATTGCAATTCGCTCGCGCCTTATTACTCAGCCGCCAGCTTGTTAAATTAACTCCCAGAGGGCTACGCCCTGACCTCCTTTGTAATCCTCGCGCCAACAAAGACTTGCCGTGCCATCACGCCAAGTTCCTTGCCTTGCACAACTGGTGTAATCTGTCGGCTTCCTTCACTTCAGTCTATACATCACTTTCCTCACTCAGTCTGAAGACTCGGGTGATTCCTATCAAGAAAATAACCGAAAGACTCTGCTCGTCCATTAAGGTTTCATAAAGTAAAGTGGCGGGAAATTTAGCTGGAAAACAATTTGCTCAACTTTAAGATAGCATTGATTAAGGGCTGTTGTTTTGCATTGTCAACAATTAAGCACGCTATTCACTATTTGAATAGAGTTTGATGTCTTGATACGAACGAAAGAACGAGTTGAATATACTAAAGTGTGATATACACCGAGTTTTTAACCTGACAGTGAAACACAACTACAATAATACAAATATAGATGCTTTATATTATTCCTAAATGTATTTTCTTAACTTAAAATTGTTTTATTTACAAGATGTAGTGCCGAATTTATTTCCGTTCATAAACTCCAACTGTGCTATTTTGCCATACAATTAAGTTTAAACTTTTAACAGAGATTGGTTGAGCAATAGCGGGTTTTTAATTAGCTCTACTCAAGGTCTTCTGCAAAGAAAAATAAGATGAGAGTTGAATCTAGTTTGCAGTTTGCAGTTTACATCTGCTAGATTTGAATGTGGAATACTTACATATCAACCATAGTGCGATATATTCTTTTACTCAAATAGCGTTATGCTATAAAAACAGACAATTTTGAGAGTCGGACGTGCGACTTAATATTAGAGAAATTCTGATGCGTTTTGGTGGAGGTGTCGGGTTAATCACAAGACTAAGCCAGCCGTGTCTTAGGACGGCGGAGATATTATGATGTGTTTTGGTGGAGGTGCCGGGTTAATCACAAGACTAAGCCAGCCGTGTCTCAGGACGGCGGAGATATTATGATGCGTTTTGGTGGAGGTGCCGGGTTAATCACAAGACTAAGCCAGCCGTGTCTTAGGACGGCGGAGATATTATGATGCGTTTTGGTGGGGGTGCCGGGTTAATCACAAGACTAAGCCAGCCGTGTCTCAGGACGGCGGAGATATTATGATGCGTTTTGGTGGAGGTGTCGGGTTAATCACAAGACTAAGCCAGCCGTGTCTTAGGACGGCGGAGATATTATGATGCGTTTTGGTGGAGGTGCCGGGTTAATCACAAGACTAAGCCAGCCGTGTCTTAGGACGGCGGAGATATTATGATGCGTTTTGGTGGAGGTGCCGGGTTAATCACAAGACTAAGCCAGCCGTGTCTTAGGACGGCGGAGATATTATGATGCGTTTTGGTGGAGGTGCCGGGTTAATCACAAGACTAAGCCAGCCGTGTCTCAGGACGGCGGAGATATTATGATGCGTTTTGGTGGAGGTGCCGGGTTAATCACAAGACTAAGCCAGCCGTGTCTTAGGACGGCGGAGATATTATGATGCGTTTTGGTGGAGGTGTCGGGTTAATCACAAGACTAAGCCAGCCGTGTCTCAGGACAGCGGAGATATTATGATGCGAATGAAAAATAAGCATTTAAATAATATCGTATCATAAATTATATTTTGATATGCTAGTTTTGTAATCGAAGAATATTGATCAAAGTTTTTCATTAAAACCCGGTTCTAATGGGAAGAGCTTTCTGTCTTGAATAACGAGGTGATTTATTACGTCGAAGACAGTTAATCTAATATGATTCCGGCACTGGTGCATCCAATTATCTTATTGAACCGTGATGGGCGTAACCAGTGGAAAGAAGTGTGAAACTCTAACGTAGTTTACTAATGATGAGAGTGACCCATATTTACAACATTGTAATCATTTTTGAGAACAAAATAAGGAATAGTAAGGGTTTTAAGCTAGATGAACTCTTTCTTAATTGTGTTACTTAAAATAAATGAAAAATACTAGTGAATGAAAATATATTCATGTATTAAGGGTACACGTTACTATTTGCTGCAACATTATTAGTAAATTGTTAGGAAAATACATATCGCAATTATAACACGTAAGACTTTTAATTTTAATCTTAATTATTTACAAAACGATTAAAATGTAGATTGCCAACACGTTTTAATGCAAAGGGAAGTTTTTTGGTAATAAGTTTAAATCGGATTGAATTGTTTGTAGAGCTGCCTTATATAGGTTGCACACATTTCTTATTAACAATACAATATGAGAGTGACCAGCGAATGTCAATGAAACAATGTGTGTTTGTTTCCTATCCACTCAGCTACAAGAAGTGATTTCCATTTTCATTCTTCATGACAAAAAATAATACTCCGTTCTCAGTCCTCTATAAAAGCTCAAGATTACAACTAAGTTTACAGTAAAAATTACTCGCTTAGATCACGAACTTCGTTCAACATAATTTTCATCTGCATAATTTACACATCGCTTGTTTTAAATTGAAAAGGGATTTATGAAAAATCGAAATCCGTCTGTCTGTATGTGTGTCACGTCTCACGATAAAATCCGAACACGACCTGCGATTGACATGTTTTTTGTTGGCATTGCCCTTTACAAAGTTGATACAAAATGTTCTTGGTGGCCACTGACCTCTATATACTCATAGAGAAATAACCGGTATATACTGAGGTGGATATCTGATGCATACCTGGCAAATGTTGAGAAATGAAGTTGGCGGAAGTATGCCATCCGCCATTTCCGAAGTCCCTAAATTCAAAAGAACTTAACATAATAGATTCGTTCACCTGTGTCACTGGCCTGTGTTTATCAGTTTATTTAAGTGTAACCGCCAGTTACTATTATAAGTCCATAGATAGATAGATAGATAACTTTATTCATCTTGACAGGCACATTGTACATGTTTGACTCCCGGAGGAGAAGGTGAATAGCCTAAGGTAACTTACAGATAAGTATATGTAATCCTAGTACTACAGAGTAATCATGTACATTAAGTAAATAAAGAAAATTATGAAAATAAAATAAATTAATACATTGTTTAATTTAATTGTAACATTGTTGACTGTGAAATCTACACTCAATGGTGGTAAGAATAATAATTTAAATAATGTATCTAGTTACAATTGTTTGTGGATAAGCCAACATGTGGGAGGATAATATAAAAGTGGAATTTGAAAATAAGCGAGTTGCTTTTAATGATAATGACATTGATATAATATATTAATTTATGGAAGTATAACTGGAGAAGAGAATTGTTCAATGAGGTGATTTACAATTGGTACAAGATAATGGTACAGATGAAAGTATGAGACATAATGATATGGAGGCATATAACTAAAAAATAGTAATCATATGTTACAACTTACAATGTCAGTAGACTTTGAAACAGGACTTTAAAACAGGTGATATATCATTATTGCTGAATTTAGCTAGAATAATAATTGTTTATTATTTATTATTTAATTAATTGTTCATTATTTATAATTGTTTATTATTTACATTGAGAGGTAGTCACTAACCGAGTAGAAGCTGTTTTCTGTGAGATATATTTTTAACTTGTGTTTGAAGGAGGGCAGGGTGGGGGAGGTTTTTATGTTTTCTGGGAGCTTGTTGTAAAGGGTGGAGGCAAGGTACTCTGGGCCTAGTGCAAAAAGGCGCAGGTGGTGGGGCGGCCTATGTATGTGAAGGATGGCTCTTGTGTTGTGGCAGTGCACAGACGCATTGAGAGGGAAGAGGTTACTATTTGTGCGAACAAAGAGTGCAGCAGACTGGATGAGTGTGCATGCTAGAGTTAGAATTCCTAATTCCTTAAAGAGCTCCCTACAGGAGTGTTTTCTGGAGACACCCGCAATAATGCGTATCGCTCTCTTTTGGAGGATGAATATTCTATTAGCTTGGGGGGAGGCTCCCCAAAATAGCAGGCCATAGGATAAGTGAGAGTGGATGTGGGCAAAGTAGACTTGCAATAAGATATGGGGGTGAACAATTTGTTTGAGCTTACGGATAGAGTAGCATCCAGATAAAATTTTGTTGGCAACATGGTCAACATGGATAGACCAGTCAAGTTTTTCGGTCAATGCAAGGCCAAGGACTTTTACACTGGATGCGCGGGGGATTATATCAAACTCTAGATGAACTAGGGGACTAGCCAGTGGGATCTTATTGGGGGTGTGAAAGTATAGGTATACCGTTTTAGAGCGCGAGATGTAGAGTTGATTGTCTCGGCTGTATGATGACATTTTAGCCACTTGGCTGTCCATGGTGTAACACTACAGTAAACACTATTCCTAGGCATCCTGAGTGACCCTGATAATAGACCACTGTAATGTAGATCTGCTAATTAACATAACCTCAAAATAGGCTAGCCGCAAACCGCCATCTGGACGTTAAGATTTACATCTAGACGGCGGTGCAATCGCAATCGCAATGCAATCGCATGCAATATAATCGAGGGACGTATAAAATGGCCGCCCAATCCACCCATTGTATTAGGCCTTTTCGCCCATCACTTTAGGCCCATGTCGGCATCAAGGTTAAAGTATAGCATGCGCCGTCCACGTCAGTATATAGAGGTCAGTATTGGTGGCGTGGCAAGCTTTTTCTGAAACATGCATGTATCCGTACCCGGCACCTCCACCAAAGACACAAATGCAAAGAATGTTTTTTGACAATGTTTTAGTAAAGTAGCTTCGCTCCCTCTTATGGGTACTGTCGTACAAATGCCTATTACAAAAAAGTGTTAATGCGATATGCTAACTACCTGTAGCCTAACACATTGCAGCTATTCCCATGACCTCTGTGTCTCTAGCATGTTGACATATTGGCAGTCCTTACAAACGTGACTGTAAACTATTGCTTTCAATTACAGGTAGTAATTATTTGTGAATAAAGGTGAACGTGGAGGCGTGTTAATTAGGGATAATAATTATGTAGAGTTCAAAACTGGAAGCGAAAAAGGATAAGAAATGTATTTATAAGCTAAAACCTAGACTGTTTTCAGCATGAAAGCTATTTGTGAAAACACGAACAAGGTTTCAGCACTTCTTGAGGTTAGTGTAATGTAAAGATAAATTACACGAAGGATACTGTTTCTGTGAAATTCTTGTTTGTTTGTAGTTGCAGATACATGGTGCAGGTAAATCACACTAAACAACCTTGCAGTACCTTGAAGAGTATTCTAGCCAAACCATACCTATCTTTGCGTTAGAATAATATCGAAAACACTTGAAATAATATATTAGTTATACTCTAACTGTTGTAAAATAAATAACGCTTGAAAACAATTGTCACACTACAGTATTATCGTGAAGAATAACGTTGCCACGAGTGCTAGTTACATATCATTATATCAACTGTTTATCGCGTGTACTGAAGTATAGATCTGCAAATAAATAGAGAAAAAGCGATTCTTTGAAATGTTAATGCTATTCAATTACACGATTCAGGGTGTCATAATTCTTCACTAACAAATAGAAAACTATTATTTATCTCGCAATTTCAATAACAAACATCCATGGCTCTGTTAAAAGTGTGTTGAGTTTTTCCAGAAAACTAACGACTTTAATGATAAATTACAAATAAATAGAAACTTAAGAAAACATAATTATTATGTCACATACACATTTTCTAGATAATTAAACATTGGTTTCTCAAATTATTTTAGTCACAAAATAATTAGGAAATGGCGCTTGGTTGTCGCTGGTGGCGAGTAGGCTAATGGTAAAATATCACAAACTGATTTGAAATACTTTTCTCTAGACCTACTCTTTTCTTGGATACATGTGTTCAAACGAGCGTTTAAATAAAATAAGTAAGGCATTGCATGTCTGTATTACATGAGAATGACATTACATTATTTCGGAAGTGCCCCTTTATATAAATATAAATTGTAAATAATAAATAATACAGTTATCGTTTTTAGAAAAACCGAGAAAAACTGTTCGTGGAAACAATTAAATAGTTTAAACAGTGAAATCCGTTCAATATGAATTTTTGTGGGAAGTATGCCTTAAAAAAGTATTAAGTAACCTATACACTAATACATACGGAACAAACAAAACCACAAAGCCACATTTAACTAATATGAGTTAGTTCAATCAAGGATAAGAGCTGGTTTAATATTTCAAACATGTGATTATACTTTTGCAACATGGAAATATCAACAACCATCAATGAATTGTATATACAACTATATTTTACTTGAGGACGAGTTTCAAATTTCAATCTGTGCAGACAGATCAGCACTCAACAATAAAATTGATAATTTTCATAATTGTAGCTGTTCTTTCTATTACAATGTTCTTACTTATTTTGAGTAAAATATATATTTAAAAAATCTACTCACATCAGAATCAGGAAATCAGGGTTTAAAGAGCAAATTATACTTAATAGGTATCCAATATAGCATATAAATAAATGTTAATTTAAGTCAATATAATTCACATACATTGACGACAGTGGCGTAGCAACATTTCTTGGGCCCCCCCGCGACGTGCGTGGAATAGCTGGGGTCTGGGGCGAAGCCCCAGCCGCCGGAGGCATTTACACCGTAGGTGAAAAAATTTTGGGCCCTACATTATGTTTGATGGCTAAAACGCGATTTTGATGACATCCCTTATACATTTATTTACTAAAACCATTATGTTATATTAATAATATCAACACCAATAATGATAAATGAAAACACCCCAGAAAATACACATTTTTAAACTTGCATACATTTACGTACACACACCAATCAACAAATCTTACGACAAAGGATGGATTACTTGCATCACTTTTAAATAATAATCACTTACCTACTTATGGTAATACTGATGATGTTGATGATGTTGATTATAGATTTTAAAATAGGTGTGAAGTCATTGTCATAGGATCACTTGAAGTGTGAATGAAATGTCAATGAACTAATAATTGCATGCCATCATCGAAACATCTCTCTGTCAGAAAACAAAAGGGTTGTCATGATTTATTAGTGTAATGGACCGCGTTATATACTATGTGAAATGAGATTTCTCTGAAAAGGCATTTTGTAAATATCCCCGTTCAAAAGAATCTGGAATTGGAATCTTACTAATTGCTAATACGACCCAGTTCTTTATAAAATAAAAAAAAAGATTGACAGAACTGACAGTAGTCATGTCACAGATGATTGGCCATGTTCAACTCGGGTGATTTGACAAAATTGTGCAAATTGTTTAGAGGTGTGCATTTTTGAAGTTAATATGTGTAAAATTGGTTATCACGGTTCATTATTCTCTTTTGTCAACTTGAACTTATGCGTATTTTGTTTTACAAAAGATGGAATTTTGGGGGTAAGTTCTGCGAGAGATTTTTTACTTCAAAATTCATTTCGAAAGATGAAGGGGCCCTCTGTAGCCTGACAGGGGCCCCGAGGGCCCCAGTCAGGCCAGGGCCCCCCCGCAGTCGCGGGGGCTGCGGGGGCGGTAGCTACGCCACTGATTGACGACTCTTTATAGGCCAAGTATAGTTGAATAAATAAATATAGTTTTGTTAAAATATGCAATAGCCTTATAAAATGGGGATATTATGTAAATTATAAATCATGATGCAATCATGCAACATTGAGATAATGAGGTTAACTAGAATCTAAAGAACGAAAAAGCTCGAGATAAACTTTTTACTCAACGTCTCGTCTCTAACTACGCACTTGCATGTGTCCGTTGCACCGAGTCATACATTATCAAGGTCATACTGTCTGATCATATCCAATGCATATTACATCAAGTAATGATGTATATTGTAAATGATCTTATCTTGTTAAAAGGCTAGGCCACAATATTGAAATGGAGAATTATCCTCATGAGTGAATTTAAACATGCAATAAAATATCTGTTACACGAGATATGTGTGGTTAAACCCGTCATAACGCTTCGTATTTCCCGTCATAGTAAAGCACACAGGCTGCAGGGTTCTGCCATTAGTCAGCCCCTGCGGTACAAGGACACATTAGGTCAGCAGGCGTCGCGATGCCGCCTGTCCCGGAACACGTGACCCCTTTATGAACCGGCGTTGCCATTTCCTGATTGATGTCTGCAAGATAATCGCCACGGAGTCTGAGAGTGCTATCGCCCGGACGCCAGACGGGGCCTCCCGTGAGGGCTGGAGACTCACACACAACACCCGTATACTCTCGCTCCTTGTGTTGACTCATGTGACTTGAACAGGCCATCTAAACAAACTTCATTTACGACATTATTTATTTTGTAAAATCACAACAAATGTATACGTTTTTAGTTTTCAGACTTTAAAAACAGGTATTTATAATAATTCTTACTTTTTAGGACACTCCGCTGATCAATATTTATTATTTCTTGACAGTAAAAACT
The DNA here is from genome assembly GCA_024449915.1 of Sweltsa coloradensis. Lineage (NCBI taxonomy): Eukaryota > Metazoa > Arthropoda > Insecta > Plecoptera > Chloroperlidae > Sweltsa > Sweltsa coloradensis. The sequence goes on along the minus strand of JAMZAV010000228.1, from coordinate 283,600 downwards.
ATTAATGTTATAATTCTAAAACATAAGTAAACAAATAAACCCTCGAAATTTTGTATTATATTATATTTGTCACTTATAGGTACTGAAAAACGGGGGATTTATAGAATAAACGCAAGTGAAAAAAAAGGGAGACCTTAAATAGCCTTAATCTGTAACGATTCACTGCTCAATAATTAGCACTCAGAAAGAGGGCATCAAATTGAATATACGGAATAATTTGAGAGATGCCCTTATCATCAGAGTGGTGCAAGCGGGTGCAAGTAAACAATCTTGAAGCTGAGTATGGGTGGGAAGTTTGTAAGTACAGCATTTCACGCGATAAGATTCAAGTCAACAATACAAGCAGTGATAGAAAGTGATATTAATAACCTCCGGGTGAAAGTTGTTGTCTTCCGGCTATTAACTAAACTGTGCGCTGAGGTTGAGTAAACTTCCGTCGTGGCGTGGCGGTTTAAACTTCCTCGACTCCTCGGCGGGCGCACGTCCGACGGTGGCGCCACTGAGAGCGACGCTATCTCTCGGCGCCGGCGGGAACTATCAGCGCAAGCGCGCGCGTGTATCTATCTATCGATCATCGCTCGACTTCTTATCTCGACTCAAGGAACGTTTCAATAAAACACGAGTCGGGTACTAAAAGAAACGCGTAAACCCGACTTGGTGGGGCCACCTGGGGTCCAGAGGGATTAGCTGGCGTAGTTCAAGACATAAACAATACTCCTGCTGGAAGCCGGCACGAAATTATGGCTCTATCTGAGACGGAACAACTGTAAACACGGCTTTGTGTACAAGAAAACTACTTGCTTAGCTATTAGTCATTAGTTAGGAGTGTTTTGACGTTGAGGGGTTTACATCTCTCTCGGCAATTCCAAGATTATATCGTTATTTACGTTGTGACGTTGTCACCAATATTGTTAACCATAATTAGATTCGATGTTACCCAATTCTCGGGAAATGTAACCATCTTAAATTAACATATTGGAGATACATATTTTTTGGTGTGTTAAGATTCTCAGAGTTTGTGATTGTGTTCCTTGGCAGAGGTCCTTTATCACCTTCCCACGCCGTTAGTTGTAGTAAACTATAACACTATTTTATAGTTAAATATAAATTATTTCACAAAATGAATGTTTAGCACGAAATGATAATAAATTTCTTCTATATTTTTATACTTTATTATGTGTCCTAATTGCGGTAGTGCATGATTTTGAAGGGCTTATTAGTAAACAACTTTTTGCGAAATATTCTTGAGAATTTGACTGAAACTTTAAACTTGCTAATGAAAATTCACTTCGTACTTCCTATTATAATACATTATAACACAGTGGACAGCTGCACAGCTGTATTTAAATCGTGCATAAATAAATAAGTTACTTTTTAAAATAAATTAAAGTTAAATACATTGATACTGTGAATATAAATATACGTAAAGTTCAAGTTGTGAATTTATTTTGAAAACAGACACCATTTACAATACAATCTACGGAACATCACATAGAGCTTGCCTATATGTTGAAGCAGACGGACGTTCGTAAAAGACTCCACATAGCATATACCTATACTAACTTCAAACGCGATAAACTCTTGTCAAACCAATTTGTTGTTACATTATGTGTTTGAGTCTGAAGTTTAATAATAGTATTACGCTATCCGTCGCATTTTAATTAGACTCTAGGTTCATCCTTGGTATTCAATTTGCTTTGACAATACAGAGAGCGAGCGGAGGGGTTGGGTGACGCAATAATTGGTTCAGTTTGACATCAAAGGTAAAATGTATCCTTGTCTCTGGCCGAAATTTGTCATCATTTCCACCACTTGAGAAAAAGAAACATTCACAAAGCTGGAACCATAAAAGTTTGTTTAATGAGTAGCCTATTAAAGCTTTAAACCCAACCATACTTACAACCAATGTTTGACATAAAATAAAACCTATGAAGTATTTATTTTGTAAATGTAAATGATTATATTTGCTTTAAATAAACCACCTTGTATATAATGTAATAGCATTCCGCTAGAAAAAAAACATGTTTTTAAACATGAATGTTATTTTCATCAATTTTAGACTGATTTCAAGGAGCCAGGGATGGTATTTTTCCTAGCTCGTGAAATAGCACTTATGTAACTAATGTAGCATGTAATACGACACTTTACCGGTATAGTATTCTAGGATTACATAAATATATGCATTACGTTAAAAAGGAAATTGATAAACTACAATTCTAAAAAAAAGTTACTCTTGCCTTTAGAATATCAGAAAACCACATTCCACGCATAAGGGACATAACATGGAATACACGATGCATGTATGCTATCATACTGAACGTGAGAAATCAGTAACGATTCGGAAATATATAGTTCGACAATGGTATACGGTAGATCCGCCACTGAAAAACAAATTAAAATACAAATTAATAATCTACCGTCTCAAAAATATAGTTCTTTAAATATTTCGAATACTACATTACCAATGAATGACTCATTGACTCATTTAGTATTTAGCAAACAGGCTACTTATTCAATTACAGTCCCTCACTAAAAATAACGTTCTTAAACATGAGTTGGTAGACTCCAAATAGAAACTTGTCTACTGGATGTAAATATAACTCTTCACAACGGAATGTGTTTAAGAAGATATTACGAATCAAACACATCAACTTGTACCGTAGTCATCCACAAACTGTAATAGATGCCTGCCTTATTACACTTAGATATTGGCAGAAATTGGAGGCCAATTTTCTAAATTATGTAATATGAGAAAAACGGAAACTTTCGTGGAATGCGGATATTTGAGTAAGTTATGGAACACAGCTTGATCTGTGTATAAATTCCAATAAAACTTAATTTGAGTGGGATAAGACACGAGAGACTAGAACAGCTTCGCGGCTGAACCTATCGAATCAACTGGATTCACAGGGGACACACTAAGAAAGTGGACGACTAATCACGAGCAAAGACATGTTCGTGACTCGGTTGAAACAATCTCCTAAACCGGTAGACTCGTATAACTAACTTATGTTTAGTATTGATTTGAAACTTGTCGCCTTCTTTCATTTCAGCACCTTCCCTCACTTGCTACTAGCTGATATTTTCCACTTAAATACATCCTAATGTCCAATAAATATTGGATATCTGTCACTTTTATCTTTGTAGTATTTAATATTAGTTAGTTTAATATTTAGTAATACAAAGATAAAAGCGACAGATACAATATTAATTTATATAATTCGTAACGTTACACCTACAGTGGACACATGGTTATCCAGGCGGAAGTAATATTAAGTATGTTCAATAATTTGTTACCAGTACATATTTTTAGGGATTTAAATATGTGTTCTTAACGTTACTGTAGCCATTGTTATTGTTCAAAATTCGTGATTTGAGCTTATTGAATGTATGTAATTAATTAATTACTCTTAATAATGTTACTCTTGAGTCTTGTGTGTAGCGTCTAGTTGAACAAAAGCCTTTCAATTTCTCGTATAAAGAATACAATCATCAATGATGGTAGAACACACAACAAACACTGAAGTTCACTCATACAACACCCAGAAAGAGAAACTCCATGCCAGCCAACACAACACAACACAAGAAAAGGACAGACGGCAATGACAAATATGGGCATAACTTTATGTAATAGCATAGGCCTATACCAACCAACATTAAAAAAAACTTAACAAAATACAGACAGACAACGACTTCTAGCAATAAAAACCTACCTTTTGAAAACAGACTTTTATAATAATATAAAGGAATATATTAACGTTGGTAGGGATGAGAATTTTTTTCTAAATGTAAGTAATACCCAGCTGTTATTACCAATTTTATCAATTATTTCTCAAATACTGTGTGAAAACAAAAACTGTTACTGTCATAATGTATGTATATTATATAGTAGATAAAAGTCTGAGTACAGTTAAGACTTGTTAATGTGTGACACACTAGTGTATTAAGGTATATTTTATAGTAAATTATATGATACGACAAATTCAATGTTACAATGTAACCTATAAGGATGCTAATAAAACTGAACTGAACTGATGTCGTCGTTACTTTGTGTTCAATAAGATTCATTGATTGCTAATTTATCAAGGCTCAAGCAACATCACTCTCTTCACAACGCCGCTCTGTAGTAGGGTAGATAATGTATAGTGTCAGTTGGTGGAGGTGCCGGGTACGGACATCAGATACGTATTGCAGACTGTCGAGGTCCAAAATCCGTTTAGAGTTGTTTACGAATCTTAATTCAGTTACTGATTACTTATACATTAAGTTTTGTGGTAAGAGTGTTTAAGCTAATCCCAATACTGTTGACAGTCGCTACAAATATTATGTATATACGAATGCATGCAGTTTGTGGTATAATCGTATTATTCGTATACATAACTGTCGGAGCGCAAATATGAATGCTGCAATTGTTAAAGGTTATCACCCCGAAATAAAAACATTTGTTATTTTCTATTGACGCCAGACTTCTGTCTTTTACAAAGTAATTACGTTAAGATAGAAAAAAAAGCACTCGCCAAACTTGCTAAAAAATTAGTATAAAGATTAACGAATTAAACTCTAAATTGCCAATGGCGTTTCACTCGTAATTAGTTTAGGAACATGTCTGGTTAGAATTAATGTAATTAGTGGTCGGTGGAAAAAGTTAAAAAGGCATTTTGTAAAAGAGAGATGTAAAAGAGAAGAGCCAGATTAAAAATTGGAGAAAAAGAGAGGGATACGATTTATATTTATTGACTCGTAATAGCTAATTGTCTGGCTGGTCAGTGCTGTTGCTGCCATAAACCTTCACCCCGTTTCTCCTGGTTCATTGCGCTACAAGTAAACCCCATACTTAGCCAAGATCCAGTCTGCAGATATCACGAAATGTAAAATCGTAAACAGCGGCAGGGAAATTGCATGTTCACTAATAATAATACTTAATAAATCATAACTACTATAACAATAGCACGATAAGCTGCAAGCTCATGTCAACAGCTTAAAATGAATTATATCTGGAACTGTGTTGTTATTAAAATGCTCTACAAACTGTACAAGTGTACAAAGTAAGAATCAGACAGTTTAGGATTAGACAATAAATTGGTTAAAACCACTCAACAAATAGATTTTTTTTTTTAATATTTGATATATTTTTGTTGGGCTATAGAGTGAAAACTTATATTTTGGCTGCTGACCAACCATTGTTGGGTGACGACTGAGAACATGCTTATTAAACAAACAAATACTATTCCACAAAGTCACTAGTAACAGTTTTTAGATTAATAGTACTGTCAAATAATCATGAAGACTAATAAAATTACTGAAAAAAATGTATTCTTCTTTTCTCAAAAGAAAGAAACTCTAACAACATACTTTAGGACAGTTAACAACACAACTTCTTCAGAAACACTCTGAGCAATACGATGTGTGTCTTTACGAACCGTTCGTTCAATAAAGAAACACTTTCAACTAAAAAAAAAACGATTTTCCGAGACGCGTTTGAGAAAGATGAAAAAGATTGGTGTGAATATAGGGGTGAGCGTTTCGAATGTTACGAGTGACGAGGTTGAAGATGTGAAATCACACATCCGTCATGTTCGACAGAAGACAGAAGACGATCGCACTCTTGTCACGTGGTGACGCGGAAACAAATGAAGGAGCCGTGCGACCTGGCTGGCACGATAACACCAAGTTTATGATTGTGCTTAGCCCCAATGGTTGTTGACATTCAGGAGAGAGAAAAGTCGTGGAGATCAAAACCCGTGGGCTTGGCGATCACTCCTACGTCAGAGGAGGGATGGAGCAGACAAGGTACAAGTTTTATAGCATGGTGGGTGGGATTTGAAGGCTTTGGATCTGGTAGGGTAAGCGGAGAACAGCTTGAGGGAAGGAAACTGTTAAGATGGGAGTTTTCTAGAGAGAAGCATGGTAGGATTTGTCGGAATAGGGGCCGGAAGATTTAATTACCAGGTGTACAGACACTGGAGGTACATAATGTAATTTGCAATGAAAAATGACAAAACCGTGTGTTAAACAAGAACTATAAATACAAGAACAAATACCTAAGGACACCTGCATAGTAAAATAAATATAATATATTAACATTTACAAAACGTTTGCACTTATGTATGACTTCACACAATCACAATCTCATGATAAATTATGTGTGACTTCACACGACCGACCACAAATATAATCGCATGATAGATTATCAAAAGGTAACTGATGTCCAAAATATTTTGCTTGTTTAGTGATTACTTACTAAAAGTCTAACCAAAAATATATCAATTTTCAATAAACTATGTATTTATGTGAACCCTAGTAAAATAATGCCGATGTTGAAAACAGTAAGAAATCATTGTTTGAAAATAGTTTAATTCCTTTGTTTGTTGTTTATACTTCATAGTATTACGTTGCTTCCATAACAAACACAAGTATATGCCATTTGAAGTTATTACCCGATAAATTCGTGTTTCACTGTCTGTCACTATAGTTTATTGCCAGGCAGATGGGATGAAATTGAGACTTGCGTGCGTGGCAAACGACACTTTTTACCGTTTACATACAACGTTTATTGCGAGCATCTCTCTTTCTCTGCGCATATATAACCGTATACTGCCTTAACGGCGAAGTGGATGTTATATAATGTTAATGTACACTTGTAAAGATACTCTCGAGTAGTTTTAAGACATCCATACCGTAAAAAGCTAGCTTGGAAGTCACGGGCCGTGGCTTTTATAGTGATAACACAGATGATAATATATTCTACTTGCGTGGCGGTACAAAGCGCACACGTATAATGTTCTCGCCAAAACGAGGGCGAATAGTTGCTGCATGAGTATGCTGCATACATAGCGCGCAGAAATAGAAATATATTTCTCTTAGTATTTCTCTTTAATACGTTCAAAGTGAGGCAACTCATTTATCATAAATTTCTGTGTTACGAAAGACAATGCTGCCAGACGTGAAACGAGATTAACAACGAGAAGAGGTATCCTAGAAGTAACTATAGCACATTCATTATTCATTCATATTCATTAATTCAAATAAGAACGGTGATATTATTCTACATTTCACCAAATTACTATCAACTATTTAACATGTTTTAAAATGTAAGAACCCGTCGAATGCCGGTACATGCACCTTTTATCCCTGCGAGCAGCTAAGTTTTCTCCCCAAACACGTACCCAATTTTCATTAAATTTTTTTTTTTATACTAAATTGATACTTTAATGCTGAGAAGATAATAGCTGCTTTCGGCAAAATAATAGTTCCTAACATCTAGTTTATATTATGAAGTCATATTGTAGCGTGAGACTACTTTGCCTAGAATGTATTTGTTTGTTTCATTATATAAAACTATTGGAAACCAAGTTGGGAATAACATTACAAATAAATACTGAAGGTAACAGAAATAACATTTTAATACACATTTACTTTTATATGTGTATTGGCAATTTTCGGCTTTGATACGCTATATAACCTTATAGCTAGTTGATATAACAATCAAACTTCATATACGAAAACTTAATAAGTTTGTATGTAGATTAAACCTGATTTTCAGCAGGACGCTTCAATTAAAGCTGTTGTGGGCAAACCCTGTCGACGCCGCCGCCTATATGACCTCGAGTGAAGTAAATACGTAATGTACGTCTAACGCTAGCTACGTCCAGACTTCCAGTGAATTGCGTCATGAACGGCAAGAGAGCGAGCTAGTTCTCCAGTGGGGATTGTTTAACGTCACGCGTAGAACCATCACTCTGACTCTCACAAGGGTATTACCTGTACCAGTCAGGTTTTATCACGGAAATACTGTATTCAGAACTTAAAACACTCAGAATTTAAAATAGAAGCGTCATTCTTAAACTTACTCGCGTATATTATGTTGCATTTCAATAGTATGATTGAAATGTCAATGCAGTTTGTTACCAAACGGGTTAAAATAATATGTTTTAATAAGGGTTGAACTTTGAATTATTAATTTACCATACAAATAAAATTGAAATGTCACAACATGTATATAAAAAGCCAGAAGCTGAGAGAAAATTATTATTATTTATTTATTTACCGAGATTGAGTATTTATTGATGGTTAAATTGTGCAATAAACATTTGTATGATAAGTTGAAAACCACTGTTTGCTTTATATATCTTCGGTTTTATTGAATAAGTTATAAATTAAAGCTAACATGAAAGAAAATATACCAGTGGTTGAATTAAATTTGAATTAAATTAAAAATACAAACATAAATAACGTTTTATATTATTGTACCTCAACAAAAGCACAAATGATTCGTTTGAATAACGCGATAATAAAAACCAACACTGGAATGAAAACACGAGTTAAAATTGTTATTTTCATAAAATAGACTCAGTGTAAAATTATGATTTGATTTGAGAGGCAAATACGAGTGGTTTCAATTAAATAAATCCATTAACACAGCAATATTGCAAGCCCAGCCCGCAAAATGACGTTACACCAGAGTGCTGGTGATTTTGTACAAAACTCTTTTAAAAGAATACAACATTTTGTGTCGGCTCTTAAATAGTTGGATATTTCTTAAAGTCAAAAGGGATGACCTAAAAAATTGTGTAAACGTAATGCGACAAACGACAATGAAAACCAAGAGTAAACACGTCTTTAAATCTCACAGCGCACTTTTGAAACCTGTAGCTGGAGCTAGAGGCAAGTTGCCAAGTCGTTCGTATCAGTGTTTGTTGAAAGAAAAATAAGAAGAACAGCGTGATGGAGGTGTTACTAACTGATTGTAGGCTACAAACTGTGTACTATACTGACTGAAGCTCCCTTTAAGTTTAAAATGCACTCGAAGTGTTAGGTTAAAACATTCCTTTATTCGTAGGACCGGGCACCCATAGCAGAAATTAGTTTTTCTCTAAGCCAAACGAAACATAATTCGTAATTTTGTTCTAAAACTCGTATTTTGCTTTTCTATCGTGTAAATGACAATTTGATGCCTTAAAAACTCGTAATTGTGTCGAGTTTTCGTATGCGAATATATATAAATAAATCATAATCATTATAACATCGGTAATACTTCATTGTATAACTCTTTTTGTAGTAACGCACTGGTTCCTCGATATGTTCATAGCTGTTTCAACAACCTTTTACTTAAGTCGGTAAACCGTTAAAGCTTTACGGGCGAGACTTTGAGCTAACAGGGCTTTGCTTTCAACCCCTCTAGATATAACGTATATACGGTTCAGGTACAAGATAATCCCATTGAAACTTTTCACTCAAAAGTTGGGTCGCGATTTACAGTTTTACTATAGTTCCTGGAATCACTTGTTTATGTTTTTTCGTTGCCTTAGGGTCACGTATTTCATTGTGGATTTTAGTATTAAATACAGTTCATTATTTTAATAATAAACAGTTAATATTTTATTTTATTTTTAGGAAAAGTCTGTTTTGTCACTCTTTACAAAAGCTTGTAACTGTGGTCTACTTCCTTCGATTTATGAGTTATAAATGACCCGTTAAACTGTTGTTGTGAGAAAAATAGTTTAAATACTGCATTCTTTCGAAAAGTTCCACCTTCCTGCAACTGGCAGACAGTATTTTCAATAGTACACACATTTGAAGAAAACAATCATGGCTATAATAATTAAAACTAATAAAGAATACATTCTTCTCGTCTTATCAGTTGGGTTGAGTTTCAAGATGGTTTTCTATTCTAATTAAAAGCAAAGCGTAAACCGGTACTGAGTGTTAGAGCGCGTTTTGCAAGTTGATAACAGAAAATATTTAGTATTTTGGTGGAGGTGCCGGGTACGACGAAAATATTGATTTTCATTCTGTATAGATTATTGGATATAAAATATTATTTATTTCGTGAAATCTACATTATTTATTTTACAACGTTACAAATTAGAAATGTGTTTTGAGCTTAATTACACACTTGTCTGGGTTTAACTTCAGAAAACACTTGTTACATTTGCAATAACTGTCCAAAAAACTCTAAAATATTTATGACGCTTATATACTTGAGCAACTATTGATTAGTAATTATTGTATTACGCCGGTAGGTTTGATGGTCTACTATAGTTAACGCCCATGTAACAACAAGATGTATCTTAAAAACAAGAAACTTACATCATCATTAGTCACGCCGATATGTTGAAGATTATAGGTTTTTATAACCATTATAATCCGTTACAAAATTTATTCCTAAAAATCTTCAGATATTTCATAGCTACAAATGTCGAAACTTAACTTTTTTTCTAGCAACATCGTTTAGGTTCGTGACCAACAAATTAAAACTTGACACGTTCAGCTTGTTCCTGCAGCTCAAAATAACCCGATTTGTAAAATGTGCCAGCCTCTCTATTGAGTATCTCACGTGTTTATTGTATATATCAATCAATATCATGTTTCAATGTTCGTTAAATCCTTCACCTGCAAATAAAACTTTTACAAACGATCATTAAAATACCCAATTACTAACTGAATGATTTGAATTGTGTTTAAGGTGAAAATATTATACTACTCCAAGCCAAAGGTCTATGTGTTTCTTCTTAGTGTTTCAAATCTTTTCAACTGTCAATGTTTTTTAGCAGGTTTTGATATTATAGGCTTCGAAAACCTCATGTCGGCGCAAAAAGTGCAAATTTAATATATACGGTAACAATAATGAACTAGCATAAAGTTATAGCAATAAATCTGCATTAGATTTAATATCTAAGTATTGCCAAGGCAGCAGTTAAAGTTCAGTTAAGTATCCAGACCACAACCCCTTCGCTTTATTCAATCCGGAAATCCTCTATGCGCGCTGCACGAATGAGGGGGTCTTAGATGCGTGCGTTTTCCTTAGAGAAAACTTAAGTATTACTTGACCTAGTATTCATGTTTACAACTCTAACAATATTTCGTGGTCACTGGTTCAGAAGAAGCGCTGAATCTCAGACGATGAAACGCGTGTTTTGTAAGGGTGTTTTAGAAATTACGAAACCACTCACGAGAAGGAGATGTATTACCAGACGAAGTTGCTGACATCAAGATTAATGTCAGCAATAACTATTGACTGTAGTAGAGGCGACGGCGCAGCTAATACGGAATCGACTATACAAAGCGAAACAAACTCACACGCGCGCAGTGCACGTAAGCCCGCGATTTAAGTCCAAGCAACGAGAAAAATAACATTTCGCCGTATTTGTCTAGCCGTGCGATGATTATGATCAGACTCTCATAACGTTGTTGTTAGATGATTGTTTACAATAGTTCTTACAATAGTTTACTGAATCAAGAATAGTCACTTTAATTGAATTTTTATTTTCCAGCAATAATTCAAATTGATCTTCCACATTTTCGGTTAGAAAATAAAAATTTCCAATCAATTATAAACAAATTAATGAATAAACAAATAAACATTTGAAACGAAAAAATACAGACTGTTTAATCGAGAATGCATGGGTAAGCTTTAATACCACGCACATCTATGTATGTGTATTATTAATGCACGGTTTGCTTCAATACCAACCTCTGTTTATTGTTTATTGTATATTTGATTCTGCACGGTTAAGCTTCAATAACAACCTCTGTTTATTGTACATTTATGCAATTAAAGAAGACAACACTGTTTGCATGTTATGAGACGTTTATTTTTAACGCTTGGCCAGACAGAATTCAACTAAGGTAGTTTATTTGAGGGCGCATAGCCGTCTCCATTAGTTCCCCATCCTTACGGGAGAAGCGCTAGTGTTACACGTCAGGTTATGTAAGGTATTCGAAGCGACAGGGACAAGATGGCGCAGAGCGGTAGATGCTTTAAAAACCATAGGGTTGTAGCGTCTCACGTCTAGCTACTCACACTCACACAAGTTTAGTATAATTCTCCTGACACTTAAGTAATCATTTAATTGCATTTTATTAGCCTCTTTAAAATTCTATACGCAATACATTAGTACAACATTCGACTTGTTAGTGCTTATAAGCTGACCTAAATGGAAAGGTGACACTATCCATGCAATTATTATAAAATACAAAATGCAAGTCTTACTGAATTAAAGTACAATAAAGAACGGTTAGGCGGTTGGACTAGACTAGACCAATGTAAAAATATAAATTCATTTTCGTATGTATGTGAATATATGATTATGCTTAATTACAAACTGCATGGATTCATATCATATACAAGTAGAGACTGACGACAGTAATTGGATGAGCGTAGCGAGCGAAGCGAAAACTTCAATTTCACTGACCCCTCAAAAAATTTAGCTCCAATGTTTTTTTGTGTGTTTGTTTGTTTTTTTTTTTTTTTGTTTTTTTGTCTGTTTGTTCGCACGATTCCGGGCAAACGGCATAAGCGATCTTGATGAAAATTTGACAGGACCTTCGAAATCTCTGAACTTAGACGTGCCACGTTTTTGGGTTCAATCGGAGAAATATTTCTCATGAATATCGCACTTTTACGATTTTTTTCGATTTTTAGTGCGATATTTTCGTGACATTTGGGCCGATTCTGACCAAACGGGTGGGGCTACAAAGTTCATATTTTACATGAACATTAAGGTTATGATGATGTAGTACCTTGTGAAAAAAAAAAGTTGAAAAAGGTAACCAAAACCCATAAAATAAACGTACTTTTACGATTTTTTTCGTTTTTTAGTGCGATATTTTCGTGACATTTGGGCCGATTCTGACCAAACGGGTGGGGCTACAACATTCATATTTCACATGAACATTAAGGTTATGGTGATGTAGTACCTTTTGAAAGAAAAAGTTGAAAAAGTGAGCCAGAATTCATAGAATAAAGGTTTTGATATGAGTTTTTTTGAGGTTTATAATAACCATTAACAAGTAACATTTGAAACTCGACAACAATCACCTACAATGCATTCACAAAGCACTTGCAAAGGAAAAGTGGTCCCACGCAAACTAAAAACTTACAAAAACGCTCATCCATCAACGCGGCGGGACTTTAGCGTTTTCCTAGTTAGGATTAACTAAACCCATGTTCATATAAATCCCTGTGTAAGTATACAATACCTGAAGTAAGATTCGTAGGTAGCTCTAAAAGGAATCAGGACGTCGCAGTCTCCAATACGTTTCTGCTCTCCGTACCCGGCACCTCCACCAAATCTATTATTATACATTATCTATCTTACTACAGAGCGGCGCGGTGAAGAGAGTGATGTGGTTGGAGCCTTGGTAAATGAATGAGCATTCAATAAATCTTAGTGTACACTTCAAATCAAGACGACATTTGCTACATGTTCCACCATCTGTGATGATTGTATTTTGTATAATATATTTTGAAACTTTTCCGCTTGGATTTAGTTCGACTAAACTCTACAGATACATCTAGCTCAAATTACGAAAAACAATGGCTACAATAAATTTAAGAAAACATATTATTCACTAACACATCAAGTCACTAAAATATAGGTGCTGGTAATTATTGAGAATACATAGTATTATTTCAGACAGGATAATAAATGTCCACGAATTATGGATGGGCCTGTTTGTGTATACTTTTTTCTTATATCGCAACTCACATAACTAAATCAAGCGAATTTCACATTTCGTATGTGATCGTTCGTATCATTTTCCCGCAAAAATTACAATACTGAAATGGTTGTTAAAATAGGATATGATCACGTCTTTATCAGACAAGATTTTCATATTTTAAATAAATTCCTTCTGCAATTAGCTTGGGAAAACTACAAATCGTATCTTTTCTGTTATATTTACGGTCACAACCCTAAAGTAAATTATGAATGTGTATTCTGATGGACAAACATTTCCTTCCTAAAAACTACTATAGTTTTAAATTTTGCGAATGATTTAAAGATCAAAAAAGCTCCAGAATAAGCACTTGCATTCCCCATTAAAGCTTGGTTTGCCCAAACTCGACCAACTATGTAATGTAATATTTTGAGTTTGGCAAGAAGTACCAACGCTGCAAATTTGATTACTTACTTGTGATTTTAAATTGCAAAAGATGAGTAAAAAAATTACAATATTATATTACTCCATTGAGTAACAATAAGTTATTTATTCGATTTTCAGATTAAATAAATAAAATATAAATAAATTGTATTTAGAGTCTACCCACTCAGTTATATAACTGATTGTCAGTGGGGGACTTTAAATCAAAGCGACCAAGCCAACCCTGTAGGCCCCGACGCAATCTACTACTACTAGTGGTTTACCGGATGGAAATGAATTCACAATCACGTTATTAATATTTAAGAAAAAAAGATTAAGAGTACTTGCTATTAAATAATGGTTTGCTGTTACTTCCACGTGTACTACCGTACATTACTCACCTGCGATAAAACGCCAGTACACGAATAACTTTGCCAACATGCGTACTCGAGTAATCTAAACCAGTCATGGGTCGATAGATTTGTTAATGTGTTTCATTAGGCGTGCGTTATATTTAGAGCATAATTACACATAACACATAACATGAATAATAATAATGGGACGAGGGAGCTGAGCGACTGAGTCTTACCATTCAACATAAATAAGACTTTGCATTTTTGTAATTTGTCTGTGAGTTAGTTCGCTCCAGAACGGCCGAACGGCTGAACAGATTGCGCCGAAATTTTAAACAGACATTTACATTTGATACAAAGAATAAATTGTAGGGTTTTGAGTTTAGTTGGTATAAGGGCGCGTCAACTGTAAGGCCATAATACACCACTCTAGCCCAAGAGAGGGAACCCTATATCCAGCCTTAGGTATAGGGGGAGAAAAGGGAATGTTACCGGGTACTCAACACATTGCTCGCTCTCTAGTGTATCAACGACTTTGGCTTTTTCATAGTAATACGAAAATATTTAAAGGGGAACATTTCTTTGGTGAGAGAATGAAATAAAGAAATGAAATGTAAGCCCGTGTGCAGCGCAAACATTCCGCGTGGTTGTCATGGAAACACAAGTAATAAAGTTGTCAGTCCGCGTGAACATCAAGGTGAGTCTAGGAAGAGATTACCAGGGAGCGATGCCCACCGGTTAAATGTTTCACTCTTCTTTCAATATTATGATGGTAGTTTGAAAGATGTATGCAAAGTCGTTAAAGTATGGGGTCCATAATATTGATTTAAATATATAAGCACTGATAACAGATCTGTGGTATAAGCATAGTTATATGACCATCCCACTATCAGAAGTGTATATTTTATTGATTTATATTTTATCTGCCTCGTTGATCATATGAGTTCATATAATACAAGGAAAACGCTTAAGTCCCGCCGCGTTGATGGATGAGCTTTTAAAAATGTTTAGTTTGCATGGGATATCTTTACTTTTGCAAGTTCTTTGTTTTGCTGCTACGCATTGTAGCTGATTGTTGTCAAGTTTCTTTTGTTACCTGTCAATTGGTATTATTTTCCGTAAAAAACTTATATTAAAGCTTATTTCTATAGATTTGGCTAACTTATTCAACTTTTTCTTTAAAAGGGTACCATACCATAACCTTAGTATAGGGGAATATGAACGTGTACCCACAGTTGTCACAATTGCCGCACGAAAATATGCCAAAAATCAATTTCATATATTAAAAGTTATTTCTATGAGGCAACTTTTTCAAGTTTTTTGAAAAAGTAATGAAATGAATAACCTTATGCCATTACAGTGACGTTGTAGGCAACACAACGTTTAAGTGTCATCCCATGTACACAAAGTGGTCGGAAAGAGATTACGAAGGAACGTAAAGTGACAATCGTGAAATGTTTCTCTTGTACCCAAATATATGCACCTTAAGTTTGAGATTTGAAGGCAGTCGATTTCATCAGATCGATATGCCTTATTGATAAGAGTTAACAACAGACTGATGGTAAAAAACAAATACCAACAAAAAAATCAAAGGTAATTTTTTGGATTATAAATTGAAGTCTTCGTGATCAATGGTTCTATATATAAAAAGGAAAAATGCTATTTCAGTATTTCTATTTTATTAGTATTGTATCAAGTTATAGTATTCCAAAAGCTCTATTCTAACAGCTGTTAATCAAGCATTCGCATCGGATGCAGAAATTATTCTAAAAGGGAATCCTATTTGTGTTTAAATCTGTATAAGAACAAGAGCTTTAAATACTGAACACGACATTAAATAAAAAAGAACAAATACAACAATACGAAGTTTTAAAGCTAAAGAAGTTGCGAACTAACTTTTGAGTGCAGTCGATAACATAAAAAAGCAGTAAACTGCAATGACCGCTCTGCTTTCAGAAAGTTTCATCTGATTGTAGAAATAAGTTTATTTTCTTACTCCTAAAGTTTTGCAATAAAGAGAAGCGTCTCTACGGTTGAGAAGAACGCCAATGAGTCTGGTTAAAATGTGTTAGGTAAGAATGTTAGGGACTAAAAGTCGCGGTGGCCATCACTGAAATATCATCAAAGTACATAAAGCTCGCGCGCAAAGGGAGGACAACTTCGGACTTCATTCACCCCCCCCCCCCCCCCCAGGCCATTTAGCAGCGTGGGGAGTAAATTGCCGTGAAATCATACAAACGCATACGAGTATTTGAATGAGAGAACGAGATGATAAATGATGAGCTAGTGAAGCTCTCCCTCCCTCACTCTCTAACGACATCCGTACGTCGGTTTGTAAATACTTCCCCAGACAGATAATATTACTTTTCTGATTGCTGTAATATTTCTAAAACCAACAAAAAGTAACTTTCTTCTTGGAGAATACCTCGACAAAGCTTTTATTTTCCATCTCGTTGCTCGCATAGTCTATTATATAAACCTTACAACATTAATATTCTCCGCATCCGGCATATTATGGTGTCTCTCGATCTGTATTAAAAATGATCAATGATAATTTCGACATTATAATGAAATCAATAACCATTTCGATCTTATTAGAAGAAAATACACTGTTCATCACAATGTTACTAATTGGCATCAAATAATTAAGTATTTTCAATACCTAAGAAAGCCACGTTTTCGTATTAAATATTGACTTGTACGTTTGATGTGCCATTCCAAACCAATGTGATCGGTGTATCGAGGATATCGCGTGCTTCAAAGACACGTGTAAAAATCCCGCATTGGAAATAATGTTTTTATTAATAACTAATTTTAAGCCTACATTGTTTCAATACAATATATTATTATGTAAGTGAACCGACCGATCGATATACTACACGATGCCTCTAAGCTATGTTTTGTGTATGCGGAAATACATTTACAACCCTATTTGCATGTGTTGATACCACATTGTAGATTATGCAAATATGTCTATGTGGCAACAGGAAGTATGGGTTAAAACCGCATGCAAGTGACGTCCGCACACATTATCTATAATACATACATACCCCGTACACGCGATACTATTTAGCAGAAAATAGGCTATTCAAAATACCCATGGCGCCGCTTATTTGCAAGTTATTGACCCCCCAGTTTTGCAAAATGAACAAGACAGTAGCATATTGAATAGCGGCAAAGCTTCAACAAAGCATCCTGATGCAGCTATACGATCGAAGTCCTCAGTGCCAGGTACCATCTCAATACCACGCTGACCTTGGCTCCGTAGCCTACTAGCGACGACAGGGTTCAGAAAGAACATCGTGCGATTGTCTTTAAGTCGTGTGACATTCGCCAGACGCCGATTACTCTACTTTGGAATATTAATATCGGTTACAACAGAAACAAGTGAACTATGTCAAGAGTGTTACACGATATCTGGAAATGGAATACTAATTACTACGAAATGTAATTATGTGATGATATTGATTAGGCCTGAAGTCTTATATTTTGAAATCGAAGGTAATCGAGACTTCCTGCAATATATAGAATCGAATATTAACATTGTATAATTAACTTTAAAATCCAAACAAGCTGTTGGACCTTTAATTTGAATAATGTGATGTAAACTGAATGAATGACTTCAAATTAATACAATACTATCAACATTAATTAATTTAAATTTAATTTAATTACGTTTCTCAGACTCCATCCATATTACAAAGTGATTCATCCTTCCATACTCAGTTCTTGGATTTTTTACGTTTGCTTATATCTTCAGAAGTCTCGAGATAAGCAAGAACGACTAGCGTATACCTTAAGGAGGCTTTGATTTTGTACAGGTTCTTAAGGCTTAGTGAGCGACCTTATTTGTACTTATATTTTTTAAACTATAATTTATTCTATAGTATATACCTTCACAATCGTTCTCCTGTCGAAAGTTTCTTTTTAAGTGCGGTATCATACTTCTTAATGAAAATTATGCAAACTACATAAATAAGAAGAAAAATGCTGTTAAATGCGACTATTGTATAATATATGAAAAACATTGTAAGAACATAGCATAGCAGTACAATTATTTCTTATAGATGATAACACAAATTAAATAAAGGAATGTCACCATCATTGTTAACACACCTAAGTTTTGTAATAGCAATAAAAATAAAATTCTGGGACTGAAACCCGGAAGCTCATGCTTAAATTTCCAGCCATATTGTAACCAGTTAAATCGTTAGCTGTTGAATTAGATTTCGATACTAATTCCAGCAGTTGTCACTTTAGTGTCAATGTAAAACAACAGCTGAAAGACCACATGCCAATCACTGTTACATATTATATGAGTTACAAACTATAAAGTGGGCAAACGCAAAGCCTGTTCGGTTTATGATTCGCTTTTACAATTCGCTTAGCTTGCAATTCAGACGTTTATTACAATTGCGCGTGTATCACATAGACCATAGGTCGTGTTATGCTTTGAAACATGTGTGATCGCTGATCAGGTTACGAAAACACAACCTCATATATTATTCAAAATCAGATATGGGAGCATCAAACTGAATTATTACTTCGCTCGGTAGAGAGACAGACAGTCAGACAGATCTAGACAGACAGACAACTAGACTGAAGAAACGCAATGCAATGCTCTTTCATGTTTGATGTTTTCACGTATCAGACAAACGAGTGTGCAATAATTGATTGCATTGTAATGAGACTACATAACAGGTTATTATCGTTAAATACAATCATTGTATTTTATTACTACAATTCAGAATTAAAAAAGTCCGCCCAACGGGATCGAACCACGGATCTTTAAGACGTCACCTGGAATGTGGGAGATCCGTGGTTCGATTCCCGGTTGGGGCGACTTTTTAATTTCTGAATTGTAGTAATAAAAACAATTACACCCACGGAGTGTTTCCGATCACCAAATCGAGAAAACAATCATTGTACTTTTACTAAAATTAAAATTGAATCTAAGTTGATATTTCGACTCCATTTACAGGAGGCTTTCTCAAACAATATAACAGTGGTCGAAAAAATTATTTTAATTTCAATTTTAATCAAAATATTTCTTTAACAGCAGTCTAAAAAATTTTTTAATTTTAAATTATCTGTAAAATCGTATTTTATTGTGAAAATGGCATTCTATATAATTATTCTTCTAGTTCACAGCACAACACACTAAAACAACACAAATATATAATTTGTTATAAGTAGTGATTTTAAATTCTTGGCGATATTTCATTTTCATGGCATTATTAGTTTATTACTATTGTCGTTCGTTGGTTTTCATTGTATTGTGTAGATACTCCACTAAAATTATTGTATGACAATAAATAAAAACGCAATCACCTTACGCGACATTCATTGGTGCTATGTGGCACGGCAAACCAAACCATGGGCTACAACGAATAGAAGAAATTGCGCAAACCTTGCCCGTACAAATAAAGCATTAGTCTAGTTTAAACTTAAATCAGGTCTTTAAATATCCATGTAGCAACTTCAAAGTGCAATGCATGCTTAAAAGTGCAAGAGAATATTCTAAGACTTCCGAGTTGAAATTCGATTTGTGTATTTCAAACATTGTCATTTCGAGATTTGGTTGATCGGGAAACATCACAATTGATATCATTTTAAAAATATAACAACACCATGAGTTCATACGAAAAACGACGAACAATGATTCGTTCGGCTTTAATAATTATTACATTCATCGAACACGTAATATCGCACATAAAATAATGTCGAAGCATAGATAAAGAAGTTTCCCAGTTGAGAAACTTCCTTATCGACTCTGCTATGGGTATTAAAAATGTACTTGTTTTTTATGTAAGGTGTCAAAATGGTAGCAAGTGGCAACCCTAGCAATAAATATCTTTTAACACGAGACGCCCATTTATCGAATGTTGTCATTTCTAAAGCCACGCAATATGAAATAAATCATCTGTAAATTCTACTTTATGAACAACCTTGCAGTCGAAATAAAATGAAAAATATATTTTGTTTGCTAAAGTACGTTCGAAGACAAGTTGGCTTGAGAGCTTTTTCTCTTCACACAAGAGAATGTGACTGGAAGCAAAGTCGAGCTCGAAACGGAAGTTATAACTCTATTTTTACAGGAAATTATTGTTTATCTATTGTTGATTTGAAAGCCATTATTTAAAAAAAAAACATTTGCTCGACCAAAATCTTAAGAGTTCTTCAAAATCTTTTTATTTCTCGTTATTCATATGTAAACGCGTTGTGGTTGGTAAATCTACCAATATTGGACATGTTTCAATACATATCCTTATGTTCATGTGTTTAAAGTTTGTACTCTTCCCAATTAAAAATTAAATCGTTGCATCGAATGTAATAAGTAATTCAATTTAAAGATAATCAACATTTGAAGTGTATATTATGGGAATTTTCAATTTTGGATTATCGCTCAATTGGTAAATTTTTCATACCACTCTTATTCCAGGATACCCTTATCAATTTGAATAGCTTTTAATGACCCAAGCTAAAGTAGAATTCCGTCAGTTTGCATTTGCAAGCTTCGATATTATTGCATATAACTATGCTGCTGATTGTAAGAGATCACAAATATTTTTTCAATGTAAAATATATGGATATGGATTTTTGGCCTGTTCTTAAAAACTTAAAACATCTATAGCTTTATGATCGACTTAATTTTATTGGTCGGAGCATGTTTAACTTAGTACCAAGAGTAATAAACCAGCTGTACGTCAACGAGTCAAGTCGACATGCTCACGCGATTGGAGCAGTCCTGCTCATAACCTTCAACAACTAATCGTTGTACGAAAAACTATTTCATTCACATTCTAAATTTTAAATGTTAAATATAAACTCACAAACGACACAATATAGAATGTTCAGTGAAAGGGAAAGTGTTTAGTGGTCAATTCAAACGTTATCGCGTTATTATTTAAATTGCACTCGAATAATGAGCTTTTAATTCACTTCAAAGGCTCCAACGTATTGACATTTTCTTTCAGCAAGAAAGAGATGCGCGCTTTGACAAATCACGATCGTTATTTAATTGAGCCTGCAATGGCATCAATGTATTAAAACAACTTTCTTATGACCTTAATGTGTGTTCACTGTATGCATGTGTTAGCGTTTTGACTGTCCTTCACTATGGCACGAGGATTAGCGACGTAAGTGACATTTTACATAAATTTATCTATTTTATTTCATTGACACAACGGAATGTTCACATTAATTAACAACGTTAAGGCTATTCGTTTAAGCAGGTGATATTTTAATAATATTACCAACTGTTTTATGTAAGAATCATTTTGAGACATTCGTCCATCATTAAGAGGAGGCTGGCGCGGAAACGAGTTTCGACGCTCAGATTTCGGGTAAACGGTTAATAACATCGGAATCATATTTCACAACGACGTTAATAAAGGATTGATCCTATGAGATCCAGTACGCGTATTTTTATATTAATTCATCGGTTTTGAATATTGAAAATCGTAAAACTTCCAAAATGTACTCAATTTTGGTGAACTTCGGGAATTTATTCCAAGTGTATAAATTTTTTAACGCAAATTTTCATACTGGATATCAACGTTTAAATCAATGTAAACGCGCAGGTTAATTTGGTTTTATCTTGAAGATAAACTGTTTGGTGAGAATTTCCAGAATTCCAGAATTGAAATCAATGTTTTCGATTTTCGTTTTTTTTTTTTTGCGTTTTGGACTTACCTGTCGCATTGATTTTTTAAGGCTAATTCTTGGCAAAAACGTGTGGATGTCAATATAAAGGAACTCCATCTATTAACTTAAAAAAAGGGAATATGTTTGTTGGGTATTAATCCGTGAATTGTGTAGTATGGCGTTTCAACATACCTGTCACGACGTTTAACATGCATGCAACATTTGGTACTGATATATCCAACCGTTCAGCTGCAATCGTTAACACCTGTACGCGCGCATTTGAGTTGGGCCAAGTTTAGGGTTCGAAATTTTCCGGAAAAATTGAAGTCGAGGAAAAAAACGGATATTTTCCCGTTTTTTCCGGAAAAATTGGAAAAATTGGGAAAAATTGAATTTTCTTTACTTTTCATAAAGTTCCTTCCTTCCTTCCTCGTAGTTCATTTTAGATTAATGGCATCTTTATGGATAATTATAAATTAAGATTATTATTGTTAGTTTATTTTCATGTGTTTACGTACGCGTGTTTACTATTGATGTTTATAAATGACAGCAAAATGGCAGCAATACTACATCTAGCATTTTCCAAAATCCCTTGCAATTATTACTATTTATAGCCAGGGGTCGAAATTAACTTTTTTTGCAACTAGCACTTCGGGCTAATGGCAACAATAGTCCTCTAGCCCAAGAGCATTTTTACAGTCGGCAATCAAATAGGTTATATTGATGTAAAACAATAATAGGGTATATGTGAATGTTTTAAGTCACAATATTTGCCGGGTTTGACTTATGTCAACTAGGGAGCGACCGGAAACGAATTTTAACCGTAATATTAATAATCCTAAATAAAGCGATTTTTTATTTTGTTTGCATATTTACAACGATTTTCCATACTAGGTAGTGCACTACTACTGGAAACTCGTTAAGTTATTGTTGCGAAATATTGAGATTTTTGAACGGCAATTGGGAACCCTGGAAAAAGTACTCGCCTGTCGGATTAGAGTAATTAGATTTTTACTAGCGCGAGCAAAGTTTCACTAGCCTCGGGCGAGCATTAATTTGACTCCTGTTTATAGATATAGGCCTACTATGTTAAGCTTTAGTCCCTCCCACGGCTTTACAATATGGTCACAAAACTGTCTTTGAAATGAAAATTCCAATCATAATTTTAGTCTAACCTAACAAGAACAACTAAGGCATTTACCTTTCATTTTACTATTAAAATAATGAATTAAAAACTGTGAGATATGTAATTGGGCTACCTTATTGAGTTATTGATAAAAATAATCATTACTACATTCATAGCAATTTTATTTATCCTATGCACCTTTAAAACCAATTTTTTCCAATTTTTCCTATTTTTCCGACGTGCCCGGAAAAAAACGGAAAAAAACACGGTTTTTTTCCAAAATTTCCGGAA
Source organism: Sweltsa coloradensis (assembly GCA_024449915.1). Classification (NCBI taxonomy): domain Eukaryota; kingdom Metazoa; phylum Arthropoda; class Insecta; order Plecoptera; family Chloroperlidae; genus Sweltsa; species Sweltsa coloradensis. The sequence continues at coordinate 260,320 of JAMZAV010000228.1, read as the reverse complement.
AAATTGGTACCTTTTAAATCCCTAGCCAGGTTCAGCGACCACTCTTAATTTACAATTTACAATACAATACAGTTTCCATAATAGAGTGAATTTCATTAAAATTACAGTGAAACATTTTCCTAATGCTTAGAATAATTGCAATTGTTTGAGTGCTATTCGTAAGCGCCCAAGAACAACTAACATTTCCCCCAAGATTGATTCAAGACAATGCAAATTAAATAAAGTTTTCGCAAAAAGAGAAAGAAGTTAGCAAGTAATACAACAAAAACAAACTTTTTACTTTCAGAAAAAGTTTGCATCGCTTTGTTGGTAATGGTGTGTCGCGGGTGGTTTGCTCTCGTTGACGCCCCCTTGCAGTGACGGAGCGGAGAAGTCACCGCCGTGAGTGCTCCGAGTTGACGGCACCACTGTAATATGCATGCCTGTGAGAACCGGGCGATTGTGTTATCAGCAGGCGTCGCGACGCCGCGGAGTAACGCCCCCTCTCGGAGAATGCGCCTAATACCATTACCGCCACGTAGCGCGGGGCGTTTTAGCAACTAAGAGCAATAAACTCATATTGATTCGAAACATAAGTAATCTTTCTAAATCGTGCAAGGGAAGAACGCAGGGTGATTGCAAAGAGATTGTGTTTGCAGTGTCGACAACGGTGTGGAAGGGAAAAGTCCTTCGCTTTCTAACAGTCTACCGATCTATCTTGCGTAGTGATACGCCAGTACGTTTCCATCAATCGGTAAAATGTCTGGGCGAATAGTTGAACGTGTTTTCAATTTACTTGTCAAAGGACGCAGAGTGGTTATTCGTTTGGTGTCGTATTAGATTTAGTAAAAGAAAAGAAAAACATATCAAAGTCAAGATAACGATTGAATCACTTGCGCCAGAACACGCACATATTAAATGTGACAATTTCAAAGCATCATAAACTTAAACTGTGGAAAATATGTTGTTGTTTTACCTTTCTCGAAAATATTATACAAATTAAATTTCGATCCCTCAAATAAACAAGTAAAAATGTAAATAAGTTTCACGTGACACCATGTCTCCAGCCAACGAGTATGTACAAAAAAGTCAATAGTTATAATGTAATGAAACCCTCCCTATTAATATATTAAATATTACGTTGCAGACAGGTACTGGATGGTGTACTCAGAAGAGAGAGCGAAGCTTACCCGTTACACGTCATATTTCATACCATTACTCAAAACATTTAGATCTCCTTATTGGTGGAGGTGCCGGCTTTGTTAATTAATTATAATTTAGTTGAAGAACAATGTGATTTAAAACTCGCATGTTAATCGGAGATGATGTTAAGAGGTTTATATCGTGAGAAATGACACACGCAAAGAACATCAAACGAACAGAAGAGTGATGCATACAAAAAAGAGCTTCTCTCACTAATTTCAATTACACACACATTAAAAATATAGGTACGTCAATGGTTGTACAATAATTTTTTTAAGAAGTGGGAGTGATAAGGAACAGTCAACAGTTGTGAGTGGAAATGAAGTAAGTTGGTCACGACGAAGGTCATGTAGGCGCCATACAGACATTGCATTGTTGCAAAGCTGGAGCGCCATTGGAATATATTAATGTCGCGTGCACATTATTCGTACAGTGCACAACGTCATTTATATATCACATTGTGTTCTTTGATAATGTCGTGGAAACTGCGATAGCGAACATGAAATGTTTCTAAACTAGAGAGAAAATCAATCGTTTTGACGAGTGCAGCTCGACTCCAGTGTGTTAATTTATTCTCGAAGAAATAAGCAGCTATATGAATCGATCGATTTGCAAGTAACCATTGTGTCTTTACAAAAGCAATTTTCTTTCTTTCTTTCTTTCTATTGAATTTGTAATGGCATTAAACGAAAAGTGGTGACAATGAGTTGACAAAAAACTACCAAGGTAGAAAACCAGGTCCATATCAATAAATAATTAACATAATATGTCTGGCATTAAATCAATAGAGGTGGCACAGAGCATCATCGTATATAGTATCTATGAGTGTTCTGTGACACTATAATTTCTGGAAGAATTCGAGTAAATTCCATCCCCTAGGAATCCTAACTGATGGTTTTATCCATAGTTCCATAGGCTAATGCTGACGTTAAGATCTTTTAAATTTGTCAATTTATTTTATTTTATAAAGTGGTTTTAAAAGGTATAACTCAGGCAAAGTAAGTTAGACACTTTGTGACTGGGGTATTATGGCCCTTTTCTAACTTTCTATGGAGTTGTGCAGCTTAATTTACGATTATTTGTACAAATTCGAAATAAATAATAATAATATAGTGTGCCATGTCGCAAAACGCCCTGGCTCGAGAGTGGTGCCTACTACCATTAGTCGCCTATCCTCCTGGCCTTTACCATAGGATGTGTGCACGCAATGTTCTGGCCAGGGAGACGGGCATTTAGCGAGACGGTCGTCCTATAGGCCTTCTAGCCACACTAGGATATGAAGTGAACCAGTCAATAGAAAGGATTGAGTTACATTTCAATGACAATAGAAGAAAACTCGTTCCTTTATGCACAGTGGGAACCACATTGCTCTAGATCATTAAGAAAATTGTATCGTACACTGGTTTAGCACAGTGGCGTCAAGTTGACTGATGGATAATTACGTCACGCGAATAATGTAAACGAGGGGCCAAAAGTAATAACACACCCAATTCCCTCGTTTCGGTGTTCGTTATATCACGCCAGTTTCATTTAGCCTCACAATTGGTCAAGATTGAAACAGCTACTTTGTGATTAGAACTTTTCAAAGTATTCTTAGTTTGTCGTGTTTGTAATGTATTTCCTTGTTGTATTGGCGTCTACGAGTGTTGATAGAGTTTGAGCGGGGGACTGGGTTCAAAATACTGATAAGTCGGGATATGTTGTTAATGACATCGTAAAAAGGAAATTTTCTTAAAATTGTTACTTATAAAATTAACTACCTTCAAACCAATGTCAAGATCAGGGTCACAGCCAAGAGAATAGATATTTCTGCCAACTTTAAAAAAGAGGAAGATGCCATTTTAAGTGGAATTTCGTTAGAGTAAGACAAGATAAAAACATGTTCGCAAAATGTGACCAATTATTCACCACACAATCAAAATGATTAAAAATAAAAATGTGCATTAGGTCTACAAATAAATCTTAGGTTGTAACACCAGAAACACGTGATTCGTGTACATAGTGTACTTTAGACGAATTAAGTGATGAAAAAACAGGTTTTATCATCCAAGTCCTACTAATCAGGCATGGATTCTTTTAAAAGTTCTTCATATTTCCTCACTTCCCGTCCCAAATGGAAACCATTTTTTGTGCCCAGTTAAGGAGGTCTATTTATTTGAGGTTATGATTTGCCTTTATTATTGTGAAAGCAAGTCATTCAAAGGATATCATAGACTGGGTCTGGTAAAGATCTTAAGCAACAATTTTAACATAATCGTATTGCACTATTGTGTAAGGTCACAAAGAGGCGTATTCAAATGAACCCAAGATAAAACGAAAAAAGATTTTCAGTTCGGTATAGGCCCTAGCTCACGTGCGAAAAACCCTAAGCTATCACTTTTTAATGACCAGAGATGCATAATGAAGATTAACTTAAAAATCGTAAAGTCAAGTATTTTTCCCTTTGTACTGGTAAAGTGGAGTTCGAAGTGAAATTCTTTCATATTTTAATGAAGAGTGAACGAGGCTCTAAGGGGGTTGAAGGGGGTGGTTTGGGGGTGGTTAAAAACTTAATATAAGTGCTGTGTAAAGTCGGTGCGGTGCGTAAACGCAGTCCACCACCCTAGGATCGAGATGTGATATCGATTTGTTTTTATGAGACACGCAGCATAGGAGTGGAACGTTGACTCCAAGTCCGGCGGAGGAAGTGTGTTGCGTGTGTTTTAAGAGTAATGAACGGGAAATATAAAAAGATTGGGACTGGAATCTCGTTTATGCCTCACTACGAAGAACTCACTCGCTTCATTTCGAGAACTTTATGTTCTTCATTTGGATGTTTTCAAACGACTTAATGACATTTGCTCCGCCCTCAATATATTTTCTTGAGTTTTAACAAGTTTCTTACCCCAACGACGCAAAATATAAACTACAACAGCTTATTTGGTAATTACTCTTTATTAGAGCTAATTCATCTACGATTCGTTTTTTTTAAATGACTTTATGCGATAACATTACATCTGCATTTATCTATGCCACGTAGGCCACCCGCGAGTTAAACAAAAAATAAACTTGGGGTCAATTATTATCAACCAGGGTTATGAACAGACCACAATTATCAAAGTTGTGCAAAACACTTATTATTTTAGGTAGAGATTACCATAGAGATACCTGAAAATAGCCTTTTGTACTAGATTATCAATCAGTGACTTTATGTGCCTTTTAAAAGTCAATTTACCATATTAAGCTCACGTTAATTTTAATCTAACCTCTGAAACATACTTTTAAAATAACTATGTAAGGAATCTCCAAAGTTTGGATGGAAGATAAGGTTAAGCTTACTTTAATCCCGCCTTGAAATAAAGACCTAAATCATCATCAATCCCTTAAAATAAAGACCTAAACCTTTCAATCAATCACTAAATCAATCAATCAATCAATCAATTATAGGTATGCACAAGTTTTTGAAGGTATTACAAAAACATAATGTACAAAATGCTTCATATAAATATACAAGTGCTGAAATTCAAATTTCCACCCCACCCCCTATCCCTGCCACCAATACTCATTACGCATTTTGTCAACATAACATATTAATAATATAATAACTTCTATGCACAACTTGTGTATATTTCTAATGCTATTTGTGATAGGTTTATAAGTCTAGTATGATGCCTACCTATACTGTTGCAAAATCTAGGGCGACGGTCGTCGCCCGCAGCCAAGCGCACGCGACTGCTTAGGCGACGACGAACTCGCGGCCCTGTATACAGCTACCAGAGTTGGAGGGTTTTCAGCTATCTGCACACGCCGCCCCGAAAGATTCACAATCTTAAAACTCGGTATATGAATTCATTGAATTTGGTTCATTACGAGAACTCTAAAAAGCCAATGGCCAAGCAATTTTGTTATGATTTTGAGTTTAAAATTTTTACTTTTTACCACGAAAATGGTTGGCTTGGCGCTCGTCAACAGGCGAAATGATCTTGCTTCTTTTCAATCCAAAATTAGGGAGAAAGAATAAAAAGATTGGCTCAACTTCTATATCTCACAGCATTCACAGCCGAAGACTTTCAAAGGAGAGATTGGCTGCCGTTTTTTTTTTTTTTTTTTACAAATTTCTGTATTTGTGGGGTCAAGACCACTACAAGTAGTTACACGAAGAGATTCAATAAGACCAATAGTATGGCGATAATACTCGCAACGATCTGAAAAACTAAATAATGTACTTCCTTCACAAAGCTGTCGTTTAAGCTGTGCCTCCCAGTTTATTATTTGTTACATTGTTGAATATCGTGCGTTATACGGTTACGATGACCAATTAATTACTTTTCGTGTCCTTTTTTAAAACTATAATGTTCCATCAACCGAATAAGAACTATTATTAATGTTATTATTTTATTCAGAACCCCTATAAGCGTGCGCTCAGGCGATTATACACTCTCCAAAGCTCCCTAATCAACGTCCTAGTCGCGGGGTTAAAAACGTAAATTGGTCAAGCAACTGATAACACGACCGTGTCGCGAACCCAGTCATGACTTGACGTTTCGCGGAACCCGAGAGTCAGCAGCTTGTGGCGTGTTGTTTCGTGTGCTGTGTTGGTATATCTGATTTGGTAGAGCTTTCTTTCGTTGGTTGGCAGGTGTTTTTTCATTCGTAATCAAAGGCGAGGGTTCTCACAGTGAAATTGTTTGTTTGGCAATAACAACATCCCCGGGATTATCAATAATGAATGCCTTGCTAGTTGCTACATTCGCCCAAGCGTCTGCGTTGGGTTTCGAGAGAACTGAGGATGTTGAAAGTGGCGTTATTCTTACAAAGCTGTTTTCTAGCACCTCACAGTACACGTTTTATAAATTATTATACACGTACGTGGAATGTTTAGCCAAGATATTAAATAATAAAACGCTTTACCATGTTAACACGAAAGACGAAAAGACTTTTTAGTCTCCGAAATTGAAATAGCTAAGAAGTTAAGGCTTTTCTTCAAATTGATTACGTCCGTTACCGGCTTACTTTAATCAAAAACAAGAAACATTAGAGAGATAAAGTTAACGGGACGTAGGTAAACCTTTAGTTAAAAGTCAGTTTGTTGATAAGGTTAAGATATTTCAAAATACCTCATACCCGTTTAGTGTCGTAAGGGAATTCACTTTCTCCAAACGAGTATTTGCTTGTGGCAATGTATTATGCATGCAAGACCTCTCTTTACAATGGGATAAACGCTTATTTATATCTGATAACTGCAGAGTTTTTCGCAACTCCTTCAAGAAAGAAAAAGAAAAAGTCTAAGATGAAAATATTAAGGTGGTTGGAGATGAAAAGAACGAGTTTATTGAAGAAATCAAATTTTACATAATATTGGAGAAGTCTTTTCCAGAGGCAAGGAACACGAGTCATCGTTGAAGTTTCCGCAGAAGTAGAGGCAGAAAGTTGTTCCTACATTGGTAACAAGGTGACAGCGCACTCATTCTTGTGGTTGCTTTAAATCACCTGTCCATAATCTTCGCATTAGATACACCTGTGAAGCAACATTGCGAATCAAACCATTGACACCCCTGTAATAGTCTTGGGTACCACACTATGTATGTCCCTTGCGGTGAAGCCCACACGACGAGAAACTTTTTTTTTAAATTGAATCTTGCTTAGTAAACAATAGTAAATGTGCACATAAACAAGTTGTACATGTGCATTTGAGTTGCCAATAAACTCTACCAATAAGATCTTACTTTTGATTTTTTATTTTTGATTTTAGAAATTTTTTTATTATAAAAAATATAATATGTCATATTTAATAAAAATTACGTAAGTATTAACATTATATTATACAATCACATTACTATTGGTTAATTTGAATTATTGAAAATCTACATATTACCCGGCACCTACACCAATGGTGTTAAAACAATCAAAATCTATTTTATATTTATTTCCAACTTGCGGAAATTTAAAACTAACTCAAATCTGAACCCGGCACCTCCACCATTAGGATACATATTGTTGCATATCGATGTGTGAATCAAATTATTCAAAATCTAAAATTTTACCCGGCACCTCCACCTAAGGTGCTAAAATAATCAAAATATATTTCATATTTATTTCCAGGTTGCATGGAAATTTAAAACTAACTCAAATCTGAACCCGGCACCTCCACCATTAGGTTGTATATTGTAGAATTAAACTCTGCACCTCTTTCACTTGGTTGGAACTTGATTTAAACATAATTTTTTCATAGAACAAAGCGTGTCGTAATTATTGTGAATTATTAGGATATGTATACATGAGCTCAGTCAACAGTTAGTTATAGTAAACGTTCATTAATTATTCAACTTGGCAAACCGTTTGAGATAATGAACACTTGTGAGCATGTACGACTTACGAGAGCCAGCCACAGAGATTACTACTTGGGTCATAGGCCTCCACATGCAATCTGCATTATTTATGAAACCACTTGTTTGTAACTAACAGGTGTCAGTGATCATTTCAGTAGGCCTACGTTTAGTTGAACGGTTTGTGTTGTGTTCAACACTAACCGATTACCTGCATTCAAGAAGGAATATACATCGTGATTGAATACAAAATATGTTACCGAATTTTCGAACCAAATAAATAATGCATAATGGAAATATTTGCATAGATAAGAACTATCGTAGAACTTTCACATTGCCCTAAATAAAAAACTAACATGGCAAACTTGAACGTGGACTTTTGTTTACTCTTTGGTTAGATGGTTGGATGTTACTATCACTAGGAAAACGCTTAAGTCCCGCCGCGTTGTTGGATGAGCGTAATTGGTGCATTGAGCTGCCATGTGCTATGCGGATTTTCTGTTGTTCTGTGAAAAAATTATTATTAAATTGAAGATTTTTTTTTAAATTAAATGAAATTTAAAAAAAATTAACTTAAATTTTAAATTTTTTTAATTAATCGCAATTTTAAAAAGGAAAAAATCGTAATATTGAAATGTTCATAAAAAATAATTATTCGATTGCGCACAAATTTTACACGAATAGGCCTATATTAATTTATAAAATTAAAGGTTCTGTGAAAAATCATTACAGTCGGACAAAGCATGTAGGTGTTATATGTCGAAGAAATTTAAAAAAAATCGAAAAAAATCGTAAAATTGCGATTTTCATGAGAAATAATTTTCCGATTGTGCTCAAAAACGTGGCAGTTCTAAGTTCAGAGATTTCGAAGGCCTCCATAAAATTTCATCGCAATCGGAGTATCGGTTTAGCCGGAATCGTGCTAACAAACAGACAACAATACAAAAAAAAGAAAAAAAAGAAAAAAATATTCCGTTTTTTTTTCTCCAGTGTAGTGAAATGGAATCTTCTCTTCGCTCGCTACGCTCATCCAACAATTCACAATTACGCGTCAAATGCAAAGAAATCAATCAATTGCATTGCACAAATATTTTATATCCACTTTCTTGATTCGGTCCGCGTAATAAGTGTGACCGAAATGTGACGTAGTGATCCAAGGTAAGAGTCTTTATGGGTAATTGTAAACTGTATGGAAACTTGTTGTATAGTACTGCAGTAGTACAGTAAACGTGTAACGCATAACAAATAAAAAAACTAATCAATGATACGTTTATTGAATACACATTATATTTGTCATTATTCATTGGCACGTGGAGACCGACATTTTACTATAGCGTGCAAACAAAATACGACATGAAATATAAATTGGCTAGTTTGAAATGGAATGCCGTAAACACACAGTAAACAACTTTGTAAAAGTTATCATGAGAAGAAATTGAGTTTATAATTGCAAATCAAAACGTTCGGGACACAAATTTACCATTTAAGTATTTATCACAGGAAAAGCGTAAACATACTTTAATTGCCCAAGCAAGTATATGGATGGCAATGGTATAAATTTGCTCAACTGAATCGCACTTATGTTAGCTAACTTTGATGTTTGAAGAATTTACTGTGCTCCACTCAAACTTTATTTTGGTTTGTTAATTTTATACGCAACGCATAGAAATGACGCCAAGTTTACATCTGACTGTTTTTATTTTCGGAAACATATTGATTGATAATGTTATCATTATGTGATCTTGTTCATATTCAATGATTGGATAAAAGAGAAGGCTGTCGCTCAAAGTTGGAATAAACTAATCAAAACTCTTAGCTTTTATTTTGCTTTATAACAAGGACAAAACAGCGGACATGCGTCCAAAGTGGTATAACATCATTAATTTTTTATGACTGTCCACGTGTCATAAATCATAATAAAAGGCTGTGTTCATATCCACGAATGCATTACGTAGGCGTATAGTCTATTTTCAATTTTCGGTTAACACCACTAACATTAATATTTAATGCAATCCAGAAATTAAAAAATCCATCCCGATTTATTTCTGGAATGTATTAAATATTAACAATTCCACCTACGGGAGTGTTTTCCGACTATCCAAATCGAGAAAAATACCACTAACATTGTATACATAAAATATTGTTTTATCCCAAATTAATATTGTCCTCATAAAATAAAACGGTACAAAAAGTAGTATTACACCCTATCGTTTAAATAAACAGTGACTTATATCTGTTGGGACGCAAGCCAACACAAGAATAATAACATTAAAAGCGAGTTCGGAACTTGGCTCCGACAAACCAGCCATAATTGAGAGTAAAGTGGACTCACAGTCATCCTCCACGAGTTCTTCCTGTTTGTTTATGGCCGTTCCATTGCCAGGAAGCGCCTCCTTCTTTTGTTCGCTAGATGCATTGTTCTCGTCAACAGGTGCTAGAGCCTCTTTCGTCGTGTTGCACCCCATGTCAACACTTCACTTTAAAACACTTCTGAAGGGTTGTTATTAACCTACTTTATCTTTAATAAATCAGTTGTAAAATCTAATTATATTTTTTATTTCAATCTAAAAAATTATTGGTTTTAAATGTATCACTATTTTTTATCAAATTACACACACACACACGTAAGAGTATACAGACAAAAATGTAATCTTGCTTGGACTCTGAAGTATTTGCTAAACTTTATTTGTTTGTTCTTGTAATCCGCTTGGTAAAGTGCGCCAAGTGTTCGTCAAGTGATTGTGTTTGGACGTCAACTCCGAAGTGGCATTGGTTTTGAAATAGGCAACCGGTGTCCAGCACCAGACATGGTCAATACTTGGAACGCCAGCCACAACTCTGCAAAAAATATACGATTAATTTCATTTCTTACTTCATGTTGGCCATAAATAAAGAACCAACTTCTTTCCTATAGTATTTCATGTATTTCCTTATTGAATACCACAGCATCTGGCAAAAATCCAATAATAAGCCCTCTAAAACCAAGCTGTTTTCCATGCCAAGCCAAGCCAAAAAAAAAACAACGATGAAATAGCAATAAAATAAAATCGCCTATTAAACCCCTTTAGTCTACCTTCTTAAATCTTAGATAAGGTTTTAGGATGTTAGAGTGGGTTTACCTCCTAGAATCTCGGATTAACGTCCAGCCAGAGCACGGAAGAGACGTGGCGACGTCGCGGGAGACGGGAGAACCAGGAGTGACATGCAGGAACGGTGGCGCGACTCGAGCCCGTCAAGACAAACTGAGCGTCGCGACGCCGAGCGGGTGGGTTCGGGACGCGGACCGGCGCGTTGGGGTGGCTGAACGCGGCCGGCTAGACTAGGCGTGCCATGGGGATGCGATGGGATGGGGTAACTAAATGGTTAATTGTCACAGTAAAAGAGAAGAATTCTCACGGAATGGGGTTTTAACGGTATATTTATAGCAAGATAATAGTGTTGGTAGCAATTCAGCGTACCGGCCTCCACACAAACACTTTAAATTAACCAGATATATTTGTGTCCGGTGGAAAGTCGGGAGTGAAATGGGATTGAGGCGCCGACTTGGTTTTATTTGACATTCACTTCAAATTGCTGATTGGTGACGACGCTTAAGCTTTATGACTTTCTTCGTTTCCCTAGGCTTCAACCTAGAAGTTCCATGGTGATTGAGTACTGGACACATTATATTCTATAGAACCAGTCCTTGCCTTCTGGAACATGGGTGCAGAAAAGAAGGATGGTGATATATTTTAAGACGTCAGTTTGTTCGAGAAGTTTTTAAACTACGACCATACTTCATTTTGATCAACACAAACGTTGAACTTTTTTATGAGCGTGGCATAACATTTCATCTCAATAAATACAATGTCATATTAGCCGTATATTACAATGAGATTTTATCACAAATAATACACACACAAACATACATAACATAAACAAACATAACATAAACATCGAAGTTCTTTTTCATAAAAACAAAGATAAACAATACAAAGTTTAGTTTTGTCTGTACAAAACTTAGAGAATATCAATAAATAAATTGTATCCATTGTATTACAATGTAGCTTTCGGAATGTTTTTTTACATCTGCGTATTGATACAGTCGTGCACGTGATTACTATTAAATCATCAGTAGTAGTTTCTTCGTTTCTCTATAAAATAATAAGTTACATAAATGTTTACTTTGTGTCTGATTATAGTTGTCGAAAATTCACTAAAATGTGACATTATTTAATTAATGATTTAGGTTTTATGTGGAATATAAGTTATAAATTATTATTCATTATAGCTAACAAACGTAAAAAAAAACACTTATAAAACTTCAAATTAATTATAATTGTTCTAAACAACTTTTAAAAATGTATTCGTTTTTTAAATAAATGTTAATGATAAGAAATGTATAGGTTTAGTGGAATTAATTTAAAATTAAGTTATCATTATGCTCAAACGTAAAAACATATCAGCTGACTCAGAGCTGCAAAAACTAAGTATTGTTCTACAACTCGCGAAAATAGTTTCGTTTTAATACAACTTTTAATGATAAAAATTGTCTGACTATCTCGTGCGCTGACAACTAATTACGTTAATTACTCACTAGTAACTAACGTAAACAGTTTTCCTGACTCAAGCAGCTAGATAAAAACTAACCCGATGGTATACTTACGCTGAAAACAAAAGAATAATCTCACTTAAGTTTACTCGCCCGTAGCTCGGAACTTTTAATGATTCAACACAAAGCGTCTGTCTGCCTTGCCTCGCGCTGACAGCCGCAGTGGAATGTGACGTAATTCACAAATAACTAGTTTACTAACTCGTTAGACAGATTTCCTTGTACTCAAATCAGCTAAACTTCTAGATATTATATAAGCTAAACACGATGGTATAACTTAGTTGAAAACAAAATGAATAAGTCAATACAACTTTAAGTGTTATCATCGCAAATTGTGATTCGTCTTTCTTGTCGAGGATACAAAATTGCAATATATAGTTTAGTAGTATTTTAATTTGTTGAAAACACATTACACCATACAAAATTACCAATGAAAAATGCAATCGACTTCTTTTACGAATAATATAGTCTTTACCGTATTCATTTTCACATTTACATTTTTTATAGAGTACCCCTATCTTTCAATCCAGTAGCCACAGGTGACACAAAGTTAACTAAAACAATAGTTTTGCAACCAGCCACACACACACCACTACACGTTTCACAACGGGCTATTACCTTCTGCGGTGCAACAAATTGTTACGTAGATACACATACATACATTTTTGTAGGATGCCCGCTGTAGGGTATACACATTAGTTTTAACTAGTGTGACTCTCTTCGGGTGACTAACTAGGTATATTGCGGATAGGACAATCGTGAAGGGATGTCCGAGGGAAATTTAAGAGTACTCAATCCCGTGCATTCGCATTAACGACTGAGGAAAATCTCGGGAAAAAACTTCAGTCAGATTGCCGGTCTCGACAGGATTCGAACCCGGGACCTCCCGAATCAGCTGCATGTCGGTTTACGTAGATACAACAAGCACAGGTACGGGAATACTCAAAATAGCGAGCGAAGCTAGTTAATCAACCGATTGAAGTACACGCAACATGTTATGGTGCATGTAAATATTTGGTGGAGGTGCCGGGTACGCGAAATTTACAGCATAAATACTACTATATTTTGTTTGGTTTGGTTTTGTTCTAGCCCCGCCCCTTGATCCCATGGTTCAAGGAAAACATTCTGTGCCATCCTTCTTTAAGGTCAGTGTCAACAAAACACGTATATAACAGTCGGAAGTCACATTCGGTTTTTATCGTGAGACATGACAATCGCACAGACGGACGGACAGAAAAGTGATGCATTAAAGTGGAGCTTCACTCCCTAAAAACACAAATATGTTTCTTAAGTTAAATATTTTGGTAGATCTCTTGAGAAAATCAGCTCCTCTGTGCTTTGTTGGACACGTATGTCAAATTAGCCGCTCTGGGATAACACGGTAACGGAAAAAGTGGCCAGCACTCAAGACATACTTTTGGGAATCCAAGAACCTGTAAAAATAAGAGGAGATCATTAAATTGAGGGAAGCAGTGCCATATGGGAAGTTAGTTGAACAGAAAAGAGAATGCGAACAAATGTAAAATTTAAGAATATACCTATATAAAATGTATTATAATTAGAGCTTGGATAATTATTTGTTCTATCTCTAAGCCTATGCCCATGAATAATTCACGAATTGTTCGATTGTGATCTCAAAAATATGTTTTGTAATAAAATATTTTCACATATTTTGTTATATTTCGTTATCAATATACATATTTGTCAAATTCCTGCCATAAGCACATATTTTAAACAAAAAATCAACTATTCTTTACTATTATAAAATCAAGGCCCATACACTTCCGAGATAAAAACGTCAACGACGACGAAATGCTGTGTAGAACGGAGCATTTGAAATGTGTCTCTCTCAAAAAGTAATCTACTGTTACTAAACCTAGAACGCGACGAACAAACAAGGACCAGCCTTTTCCCTGCATTTCACCGTTGTACCGTATAGATGAGTCAACACTCAACAGTGCGAAAAAATGTGCCTTAAGTGTACAAAGACAATGTCTATCAAATCAATCAAAATTTTGTATTTTTAAGCCAATATTTTTGTATTTTTAGGCACATATTTTGATGTTTCTAAAGAATATATTAAATACATACTTTGGCTATTTTAAGCAAATGATTATCCGGGCTGTAAATGTAATTAACTAGTTATGTCCCGGTCAGAAGAGAATACGTAAGACATGCACTTTGGTGTGTAGTGTTTATGGACTAGACAAGTGTTAATTAACAATGTAAGCGGATGTTAAAAACGTCACGATACTTTGTTTAAAAAAATTAAAAAATTCAGCTCTGGTGAAACATGCTTTTATTTCATATAAGTGGAGTGGGGGGGGGGGGGGGTTGCGGTGTTAGGAAGTAGGTACTCGACAATCACATAATAATATTAGTATGACATGGACATCGTCGCACACCTAGCTTACCTAACCAAGGGAGTTCTAGTTGGCAGTGATTGATTTGGTTGCAAACGCTGAGAGGCGATTGGTCGACTCAATCGACTATATGTGTAATTCGCGAATGACGATGAAACCGAAACTAATTATTTTATTTCTCAAAATAATAGTAAACTGATGGAATCTTAACAAAAAATTCCAAGATTGAAATCACCGCCAAGCACATAAATAGTTTTAAATTGCATAATAATACCGAAATTCACAATATTATGTTTTTAAAGACGAAAAACATTTAAAATGAGAATTTTTATTACATCACTGTACTTTTTAATATGGCAGTTAAAATGTAATGCATGCAAACAGTTAAGAAAAAACATGAATTTATTCTTAGTTGGATGAGCGAAGCGAAGACTTCAATTTCACTGACCCCCAAAAAATTAGCTCGGGTGTTTGTGTTTTTGTTTGTTTTTCTGTCTGTTTGTTCGCTCTCTACCGAGCAAACGGCATCATATGCGATCTTGATGAAAATTGGAGGGGACCTTTGAAATCTCTGAACTTAGACCTGCCACGTTTTTGGGCACAATCGAAGAAATATTTCTCATGAATATCGTACTTTTACGATTTTTTTCGATTTTTAGTGCGATATTTTCGTGACATTTGGGCCGATTCTGACCAAACGGGTGGGGCTACACCGTTCATATTTTTCATGGACATTGAGATAATGGTGATGTATTGCTTTCTGAAAGAAAAAGTTAAAAAGTTGGCCAGAATCCATAGAATAAAGGTTTTAATATGAGTTTTTTTAGGTTTATAATAACAATTTACAAGTAACAATAGAAACTTGACAACAATTACCTACAATGCAGTCAAAAAGCACTTGCAAAGGAAAAGTAGTCCTACGCAAACTAAAAACTTACAAAAAAGCTCATTCATCAACGCGACTAAAAAAAGCGTTCGCGAAGCGGCCTAGTTACTCAAACAAACCTGAATGTGATCATAAATTGGAACTTGTTGCATTGGAGACCAGAATATACCATAACGAGTAAACAAATCAAGTACGGTATGCAAATTAATAGTAAGTTTCTCGTTTCGTATCAATCTAAAACATTTGTGTACATCGTCGAAGGAAGCGAAAAAAATTAAACGTACAATATTCATATCGATTTAGAAATGTAAGACCAAATAATCAAATAACCACCTAAATGGCAAGGTGAAAAGACACCAAAACATCTGTTTTCGCAATGATTACTTTGTTGTTCGGTCTAGGGGTTTACACGGACAGAAAAATGGTTGTCGGACCTTGCAGTTTGTAATTCAATTCCGCTGATAAACAACATCACGGCCACGGGGGCTGTAGACTAAATTAGGTATTGCGTGAGGCCTTGAAGCCCGTGGGAGGTGTCGTGACTAGGCCCACAAACCTGGAATATATTATTCGTATTATTATAAAACGTAGATTTTGATTATCGGTATATTATAAGATGAGGTCTTCTATAGTTCAAGCTTAGATGCAAAGGGGAAAGAAATTCGTTCATGTATGTATACCCACGCATTGAAGCAAATCGAGGACCGGAAATATTTATTTGACAACTATTTTACTAATATTAACAGTAACTTATTGGATGAGCGAAGCGAAGATTCCATTTAACTACACTTGGAGAAAAAAATCCGGAAATGTTTATTTTTTATTTCTGTTTGTATTTTTGTGTGTTTGTTAACACGATTCCGGCTACACCGATCATCCAATTGCAATGAAATTTTGTGGAGGCCTTCGAAATCTCTCAACTTAGATTTGCTTCGTTTTTGAGCGCAATCGAAAAATTATTTCTCATGAAAATCGCAATTTTACGATTTGTTTTCGATTTTTTAAAAATTTCTTCGACTTATAACACCTACATGCTTTATCTGATTGTAATGATTTTTTCACAGAACCTTAATTTTATGAATTACTATATTCGTGTGAAATTTGAGCGTAATCGAAAAATTATTTCTCATACAAATCGCAATTTTACGCTTTTTTCGTTTTTAAAAATTACGCTCATCCAACAACGCGCCTGAAAAAGCGTTTGCGAAGCTTCCTAGTTTTAGAAAACTTTAACCTTTGCGCAATGTTCGTCATAGGTTCAAATTCTTGGTTGGTCATTTGTGTCACTCGTTGGTCTTGTGGTTACCATATCTGCTTTCAATGCAGAAGGTCCAGAGTTCGATTCCCGTCATTGTCAGAAGTTTTTTAACTTCTGATTTGGACTTCAGTCCATCGGTTCTTGTCTTAGGAGCTTATAAACGGTGACTTTGGAGCCGTCCTAGCAACGAAGCACATAATAAATTCAGAATTGTTCTGAATCGGCCTTGTTTATTCTGGCGTTGATCCGCGGGTGTTCGCACTGTCCATACCACTGTATTGCTATATTTCCTACTATTAAAAATATCGATCTTTGGTTGGTTATCGCTCACTCGTCGATTGTGTCGGGGCCTACAGGGTAGGCTTGGTCAATTTGATTTACTGTCTCCCACTGAAAATCAGTTATATAACCGAGTAGGTAGACTATATGTATATATATGTTTAAACTTGGCTTTATAGTAGGCGACTATGACGCTGTTATGTTAGTACTTTAGACAGAAATTAAAAAAGTGACTACACCGGGGTTTGAACCCGGGACCTTCTACACACGTCTTTATCAATGTACAAAACGTTATTAACACGTCATTAACAATGTACAAAACACACCAAAAATTAGACAGTTTTAAATTGGTGGCCGCATAGCTCAGTTGGTAAGAGCATAGCCCGGTAGCTAAGGTCCCGGGTTCAAACCCCAGTGTAGTCACTTTTTTCATTTCTGTCTAAAGTACTAACATAACAGCGTCATAGTCGCCTACTATAAAGTCAAGTTTAAACATCATATTTCCCAACTCTAGGGTTACAGAGATGGTTTGTATTTCTCCAGTTAATTTCGTATGTAGTCTAATAGGCAGTGCAATCTGCTCTACACACGTTATTAACAATGTACAAAACAGACCAAAAATTAGACAGTATTAAATTTGTGGCCGCATAGATCAGTTGGTAAGAGCATAGCCCGGTAAGCTAAGGTCCCGGGTTCAAACCCCGGTGTAGTCACTTTTTTAATTTCTGTCTAAAGTACTAGCACTTATATATATATATATATATATACAATTTATTTACTTATTTTATTTAAACAATTATTTTGTTATTGTCCAAACAATAGCGACAGTTATGAAAAAATTACCCGGGGACACCAGTATTGAATGGTACAACGAAAAACTTCTTTACTCACACTATAGTACGTACATTCTGATTATCCAGAAAGTAAAATATCTTACACGACCGGGAGTTAAACCCGGGTCTCCGCATTGCAGACGGGCTCCTTAATAACTGGACCACCGAGATGGTAACTTAACAACATGTGGATTGTTGTTGCATTGTTAATGCTGGAGTCCCGCGTTCAAGTCCCGGTTGAGTTGGATTTTGTAATTTCTGGATTGTATGAATTAATAAAAAGTAAACTATTTATTAGTATATTATATTTTATTCCGCCTAATAAGGGAGTGTAACTGATCTAGGTATGTGTGTATGTACTGATGTATGTGTATCTATATTGTATGTGTATACGCGTTTCCAAGCAAAGGGGTTGCTACCTGGTGGCGAAAAATGCAACTGTCCGATCAGTGATAGTCGGAGGAGCGCGCTATGTGCTTACTTGAAGAACACATGTCATTCCGTGTTTGTCACTTACAAATATGTACAATCACAGGTACATTGTCGTTGCTCTCCCAAAATGTTGTTAATTGATGATAATCAAAAGCATGGGGTGCACCAAAATGATAAAATCGCTCTCCAATATGCGGGATTTGAGACCATGTCCACCAGAATAATATTACTATATTCAGACCTGCGCCCCATGCACCCATGAGACACCGAGGATGGCATTTGTATCCATATTACAATCCTCTATTTGTAATATCATAATAAATCATTTGTATTTATATGCTATATACTAAATATAGGCTAACAGGGTACGATAAATACTAAATCAAATTCAAACCGTCAAGAATGTTCACAACTCATAGTAAACTCACACATACAGTATCGCTCGCTTCTTATGGCACTTTTAATTGAGATATACTTCTTTAGTGTTATTATGATAATTTAATATAAATAAAATCATAATAATATTAACAAAACAATAACAAAAATAACAATAATTGTATTAGGGCTTATGCACAAGTCCCAACTCCTTTTCTACCTTATATAATTAATGTAGGCCTACATATACCGTTTACCGTCATTGTTCATTTATTACATAATATTATACATAATATAATAATAAATACGATTTATATTATTACTATAGAATAAGTATAATGATATGACATACAAGATTTTAAAGCTGTCTGCAGAATGACGCGTCATGCCATTATTGACATATGAAACAATAATAAAAATAGGCCATCAGCTATTCAATAGGTCTACTTTTAATGAAATGTATATTTTAAAAAAAACAGTAGTCCTGAGTGTAAAGTAGATAAATATATATAGGCCTACTCCGATTGCGTTTACATTGTAAAATGATGTAGACTAGGAAACGCCAAAGTCGTTGTTGGACGAGTGAGTGAGCCATGTGTTGAGTACCCGGTAACATTTCTTTTCTTCCCCTTACCTTAGGCCTCCCTATAGCCTATCATAGGGTACGTTCCGTAAGTTGTTCAATATGCTATTTGCGTGCTTGACCCCTTCCGAAAGCTGTTGAATATGCTATGCTTGGCGTTCCGTAACATGGTTTGTGAGCATATTCAGCATACTCAATATGCTCGAGGTTTTAACTTGAGCATTCCCAGCATATGGGAGAATTGGCGGTATTTTAAAATAAAAAATGGCGGATCACCTAATTAAATTGTTATGTATCGTTCTTTGACGTGACAAAACCCAATAAAACTTGCGTAATAGTTGTTTTACCTGAGCCAGCCGCTTGAATAAACAACGGTAAGTCACTTACACTTACTTAATAACTTAAATTCCTTATATGACGGACTTAACCTAAAAATTGCGTAAAATATATTTGCAGCACCAGTGGCAACGCGCATGCGCGCCTCCCTGAAACAGCCATACTCATGCTCGACGTGTTCCGAAAGTATATCGTGCTTACAGATGCTTTAACGTGCTGGAGAATGCCAGCACCAAAGCATATTCAACAGCTTTCGGAATGTACCCATAGGCTACAGTGGAGCATTTTGGCCTAAACTATGGCCTAAACTTTTACACAACTCCCGGACCAACAATCTACCATTAAGCAAGACCCGGCAGTCACACGGAATATTCAGTTGAAGACTGCCAACAACAGCAACCTCCGGCACAGTGATTTCCACCAATACCCTATTATTTATACGAATATAATTATCAAACTTAAATGCAAATGTTCCCGGGTACTCACCACATGACTCGCTCACTCGTCTAACTACGACTTTGGCGTTTCCCTAGTCTAGTTGGCTAAAGCGCCCTTGTAGCCGAAATGTGGGAGACGTGGGTTCAATCCCCTGGTCGGGAAAGATTTTATTTCTAGATTGTATTAAAAAAATAATTAAACATGTTTTGAAATTCATATAACGCAGTGTAGTCCATCATCTGTGGCAATAGGGCCTACTATGGTAAACATAGCCAGTATGAAATACGTGAAAATATTGCAAGGTTTACTCAATCTACGAGCGGAATTTGGGGGTACCTTGACGTCCAACATTCGACAGACCTTGCATGGGCACGGCATTACACGGCCAGGCGAAAAACAAAAAAAAAATATATTTTCAAAATCTAAAACATTGTCGTTAAAATAATTCCTAAACATTGGATGTCTTTTTTTCAGTTTATCATTTCTTGTAGGTTTAAATCGCAATGAATCTTGCTGATTTTGTTAGCAGTTCTCAATAAACTCGTACCGGATGTCTGTTTAAAATTTCAGCGCAATCTGTTCAGCGATTCGGCTGATTTTCAACGTACACACACACACACACACACGCACGCACGCAGAAAAACAATTAGGGCCGTTTAAGTCGAATGGAAATCACTACGTTCGCTACGCTCACTCGTTCAAAAACGTGCAAAACAAGTGTAGGGCTATAATTTGCTAGAAGCTCTTTTGATTTTTAGATATCAAGTAAATAATTATTAGTATTGGTGGGCAACATTTTCTTGGCAAAATGTCATCGATCTTCATCATTCAACATTATTTGATACACTTGTTTCTGTATTTAATAGTTTAACAGTGTGGTTTGTTCTTTTCGAGCTAATATCATCAAATAATCTCAATTATTTGTTGTAATTTAAAATGCCATTAAATTCCCGATTTTAATAAAGCCGATCCCCAAAACTTACGAATTTAACTAATAAAATACGCTGACGATATGACATAATCATCAATGTTTTCGCAAATGATCAGAAATGTAACAAAAATCAAGTTGAACGTAACTGAATATACAGCGCCCGCCGTAAGCAGCTCGCGTCTATCAGCGATCGGTCCGACATGTTGCGTTTCAGTGGTGCCATCTATCTTTGCTTGGAAACGTGTATATAAACAATTGACCTACACATTTAGTATAAATGTATATGTATAAATAAAATATATGTAATATATGTATAAAATAAGAAAGTGTGTGCTTGAGGTGTTTGGGTCAATACCAGTTCATTAGTGTCTGCATATGTGTAACTATAGTTTTGTTTAGTTGTATACTCCTTTATAAATCAGTTTTTATTCTGACAATATTATTGTTCAAGCACACTCGGCACTCGCACAAGCAGATGAGGACCCCCCCCCCCTCTCCTGGGGTCGATGACCGATAATGGCAAATATGACTTCTTCGGAGATTTTCTCAGTCGCGAGAAGTTTCCCAACTATATATATTATTATAGACTTCTTCGGAGATTTTCTCAGTCGCGAGAAGTTTCCCAACTATCTTCGTGGGAACGCGCTCTTCTTCCAACATTATGAATTTATAAACTAAAAAGTTGTTTTTGTGGGAAATCGAATTTAACGACCATTTAATTAAAAGTTTATAACGCTCTCGTAATTCCGTCAGGAGTAAACATTAAATTGACCTTGCACGTCAATTAAGTTTTAGTGTCCAAAATAAAAAACTAAAATTAGTCCGTTCTTGGGACTATATCCGTGCTTCCAAGAGTTCCGCTCCCCTTATAATATGACACGTGGGTTTAGCGCGCGGGAGACACGCGAGTCGTAAAATACACAATCAAACCAAAAATTTTTAAGACTTTTCATAGGCAACTATTCCTCGCGGAACAAAGAGAAAATGGGACCCATTTGGTACTTCGCCGACTAGGGCTCGAGACCAGAACATTCGGCTTAAATCAATCGGTATGTCAGAGCATGGCTCTGCTAATCGTACAAGGCGATTCAAGAGAAAAAGTCCACCTCGCAAACATCAGCTAGTAAGAGGGGATTATAATATTTCTCCCCGAAACTAGAGGCGAGCTCTGGCAATCGTCGTCGGGGACCTTGCCCCCTTCCCTTGACGACCCCCCGACGACGATGACAATGACAAAAACATGAACATGGCAAAAACGACCGCGACGTGAGAACCCCCCTTTCCTTCCCTTAGGCCAACCCGTAGCTGGTTCTGACCAGCATGCAGTGTTGTGCCGTTATCTAGATAATGTTATCTAGATAATCATCTAGATAACATTGTGTTATCTATTATCTTATCTAGATAACATGATTTCAAAGTATCTATTATCTTATCTCAGATAATATTTTTTGTTATCTATTATCTGAATCTTCACATTAGATAACAGATACATCAAATCAGAATCAAGTATCACTTTATGCTAACACGTCGTCTAAAATAGTGTTTGTTTTTTTATCATGATTTTCAATGGGAATTCAATCTGTTAGCTTTTTGCCCTGTTAGCCCATTGTTTTCAATTGGGACTTAAGAATACTAAGCCACTTCGCGAACGCTGTTTTAGTGGCATTGATAGATGAGATTTTAGTCAGTTTTTATGCGTGGGATAACAATAGAATGCAAAATATATCGAGGCCCAAAAACTTGCTTCTGTAAGCATTGTAGGTGATTATTGTCAAATTTCTATAGTTAGGCCTACTTGATATTACTTGTTAATACACCTATTAAAGGCTTTTATTAAAACCTTTATTTCTATGAATTTTGGCAAATTTTTCAACTTTTTTAAAAAGGCAGTACATCATTATAATCTTAATGTAAATGTAAAATATGAACGTTGTAGCGCCATCTGTCGGAATCGTCCCAAACATCACGAAAATATCACATTAAAAATCGGAAAAAATCGTAAAGTACGATTTCTATGTGAAATATTTCTTTAAAAATGTCCCTAAAATCATAATATATATAATTGTAAGGATTTCAAACGTTCCCATAAAGTTTCATCAAGATCGGAGTAGCCGTTTACCCGGCCGCGAGCTTAGTTAGAGCTTATAGAGCTTAGCTTAGAGCAAGCTTAGTTCGTATTATTTTAGATTAACTTGAACTTTTCAAAATTTGGCCTACAAGCTATCAAACATGAACTTTCTGAAAGTTCAATATCGTTAATATTTGAATAGCAAACTTAGCTTTAAAAAGGCCCAATATTAAAAAAAAAAAATCCAAACATTTCAGTCACACTATCCTTCCTGTTACATATAGGCCTCAAAATAATGCAACTGGTAAAATATTTTTGTTAGCATATCTATGTAGGGTAAAACATTCTATCATATTGTTATTGCATGTTTTTTCAGCCAGGTAAGTAGGGCTGCCCTCTTCTAATAAAATGGGTTGTTATGTTCCAAACCAAACCTTACGAGTTTAACATAATACTGGACAGAATATAAATACTATAGGCTATAGGCCTTTATTAAACAATAGACCTAGACTAGAACCCTGAAACGTACTACGGACAATTGAATTGGGTCGAAGCCGATTTTTTTGTAAAAGTATCTATTATCTATTATCTAGATACATTGCCAGTATATGTATCTATATCTAGATACAATTCATGTCCATTATCTTATCTTATCTAGATAATATTTTTGGTTATCTGGCACAACACTGCCAGCATGGGCCCCTGCTCCCCATATCCCCCTAGGCTAGAGTGGTGCATTATGACCTAACGGTTGACGCGTCCAGCGTCCTTAATCCAAATAAACCAAAACCATCTCATGGGAGATGAGAATTGATCTTTCAAGAAGTGACAACAATATATATGGGTGTTTTTGAAGTTGAAGTAGTTTTATTCATTTGACCAATACACTGATAGTGAAATGAATAGTTTTCAATATTAACATATAGATTAAAAATGTACACCCATGAAACACTAAAACTAGGCCAAACTAATGGCCTGTAGATTGTTGGTGATACCGGTACAACAAGGAGAATACAAACAAATAGTAGAAACTGAATATAAAAACCAAAAATAGCAAATAACTGCAATTAAATATAGGCAAACTAGCTAGTACCGGTACTAGTAGCTATACTAGTAGGCGGTAACAGATTTATATCATTCATGGAAACCAACAATTCCAACTTAAAATTTGCCTTGTTCACCTCGAGCCACAGTTGAGGCAAACATCTTCGACAATTGCTATCAATCAATAATACATATTATTATGTCCCACTCCCTTCCCAAGTAAAAAAAAAACACGGTATAAAAATATAACTATAAGGAGACGTGTCGCTATACTCTGATTTTATTTAAACACCGTTTGACCATGGTCTGACAAAAAAACTTTTATCAAACGTTATTTCAGAACATCATTTTTCCTTATAGAAAGGTGTGTATAGAAAGGTGTCTGAAACAATTTTTAAAGTCTAAAAACATAGTAAAAATTGGATTTTGCAGCTTAGCTTTGTGCTCACTTCCAAAATTAGCAGGTAATGGCTGCCAGCAGGGTGCGAATTGACGGGGGGATGGGGTGATTTCCCCCCTCTGGTAATTTCATCCCTGGCTCTGTTTTACTGAAAGGTATCCCCGCCGGGGATAGCTAAATCCCCACCTCTGGATATCCATCTCATATCAAATGACTCTCGTAATGTTAATAAATAATGAGTCAATTTACACATATTTCTTTCAAAATAATACATCAGATCGCTTCTAATGCCATCGAGGGCAATAATAACCCAAAAATTTTCCTCAGATCGCTTCTAAGGCCATCTCGAGGGCAATAGTACCCCCCAAAAAAATTTGCCTCCGGTGGCTGGGGCTTTGCTCCAGACCCCTTACAGCCCACGCAGATACTATACTTGACCATCCCCCCTCTGCCGAGCCGTCAATTCGCTGGCAGGCTGCCAGGAATGTTATGTCGTGCCCCCCAAAAAATATTTTAGTGTTATCATTCAGCCAAGTTTTCAGTAATTTTTCTTTGACTTTGAAAATCTTGATTTAGAGGTTTGAAACAATAGCCTTATGAAAACGCCAAAGTCGTCGAAATTGTTAGAGAGCTCAGTCAGCCTGGAACTCTCAATTATAAGACCATGCAAATAGCCACAATTACTGGAAATTTAATTTCTTATATATAAGATACACTACGTTTACCACAGGCTCTAGTCCGGCTTACACTGGGCCGGTTTCATCTAGTCCCGAGGCGTATATCAACAAAATAAGCCGGCCTACACTAGCCCAATTTCAAGCCGAACTAGCCACAGCCTGCAAGACCTACTAGAACGTGGTTTAACCACTTAATGTACCAAAACAAAACTATTAAATGAAACCAATTATAAATCTGTAGCTATATTGTATAGCCTATATGACTTATTTGTATGGAACGCATCTATTCTCGACCGATTTGTTCTCTATAGCGCCACCTGGATTCTCATAACCTCTCCATCAAGTTACAGTTAAAGTGTTTATCAGGCTCGACTGACTCGCTTCAAGCGATCTAGACTCGTTGGGAGTCTAGATCGGTTCCCATCTGGGCCGGCTTCAAGCTTTTATCAAGCCATGTAGGCCGGACTAGAGGCTGTGGCAAACGTAGCAACTGTTCATAAATAAGCAGATTATCTTAGGCCCTACTTTACCAACTGAACAATAATTATGGTATTGTAAGTACAGGATAGTGAGGTTAGTTATTTAAATTATTAAGAACAAAGCAATCTCCATTCATTAGCATTACCTACAAACAACTAGAAGTAGTCAGGAGGCATGACCTTTGGGACTAATCATGTCTCCTTGTGAAATGCATATAAGGTACACATATATGTATTAGTAAAACATTATTGTATGAGGAACGTAATATTGAGAAAAAAAGTGCAAATAGCAATGGAATTCATTATTCAAAATCTTTTTCCTCTTTCAAGACCCCAGCAACACAAAAATGCCACACCATTGCAATCACAAGTTACTTATAATAATAATACATTAGCACCACACAATTTGGGAAAAGAACTCATCCAATGTAGATTTTTAAGGATTAGTGTATAATATTATTTTTCTACTTGTAATGCATGCTGAATTGTATAAAATAAAGAGAAAGGCAAACTAAGATTATTACCACTTTTAATCAGTGGCGGCTGGTGCTTAGCTGGCTGGTGTGCGAGCACCATCTGAAAATTTTCCCTCTCCAATTTTAATTTCTTAACACCATAAATAGCATTAGTTTTATTACATTTTAACATAATATACAACAGCTGCAGTGTGGGGGGGACATTTTTAGTAACGGGGAATGCGGTGTGACAAGTGCTGATTAAAGGTACATTAACAAATAATTGTTTCAACCTACAAATTCGTCGAGTTCTACAAAATGTGAGTCGGTCGGGCATCTTTACTTCTTGAAAATCTAGATAGATAGACAAAAGTCAGTACAAGTTCTAATATAGATTATAGATAGATTGACACTTCTGAAATGTAAAAATATCATTTATCCTAATAGTCATGTGTTACCGATATTTGTACTGTAAGACATGTTATATTACATGGATAAAATGGAACAAACTAAGCATACATATTATATTAATATACACTATACAGTATATTTACTCTAGTAAGTAATATGGCCACACCCCTATTTTGACCACTCAAACCCCGGCTCCCGATAGACTGAAGTTTAACCCTTAGCTGCTTGCGGAGAACAATGTGCCCAACAAGTTTCTGGTGTTGAAAAAACTTATTGACAAATGGATGCACATAATGGTCACACCACACTTTCTAACTTGATTTTAAAAAAATGTACTTGCTGTCTATATTCACAAGTCACAACAATACGCTAATGTGCAAACGTTCGAAGTTCAAACTCAAACTTTAAAAAAAATTGAGTTCAAGTGATTTTTATTTTTTAATAATTTGCAGGCATATATAATTTGACTTGTCAAAAAATTAAAAAAACAAAAAATTGGATAGTGGAGGGGCCAGTCCAGAAGTTACCTACATACTTTCTAAGTGGAGGTGACGGTCCAGACTCATCATTATTTTACCTATTTTAAGTTGAACTGTTTAATATCCCTTGTTTGGTTTGGTTCAAAATTTTTGTAAAGTTTAAAGTTCGATTTTCAAAACTATGAAAGTTCGAGTTCAAAGTTAAAAGAGTTGGTTTGCACAACCCTACATTATGCCCATTAGTTATGTAAATTATTGTAAAAAGCATCATTCACAATCAGTTCTAAGTCGTAAGGCGCAAGGCCTAAGGCGTAATAATTTGTATTGCCGAGTATGTATTTCAATCAGAACGTTCACAACACGTCCCAAGTCGTAAGGCGTATGGTTTATGTCGTAACGAATTGCCCAAAATCCAATTCTTACGACAGTTTCTTACGACGAGCCAATCACGAACAAGGAAACTCCACAGCTGACTGTACGCGCATGCGCAATACACAGGAGCAATGAAAAATGGTATGGTTGTTGTAAACGCCTAGCATTTCTTACGACTTACGCCTTACACCTTGCGCCTTACGACTTAGAACTGATTGTGAATGATGCTTCAAATACAATAAAAATATACTTACAGGAGATGGTGTGTTCCACTTTCTGGTTTAAGCACATTGTGCTTAATATAATCACTTATTCTACTTTCAACAAAACTCAAAACATAACCTATTGGCGTTGCCATAGAATAAGGCTCTATAATAAGGCAACTTCAGCACTATACAACAAATTGGGAAAAGGATATCTCATGAAATGTTTTATAAATCCAAGTATGTATATCCTAATAAGACCTATGAATTAGAAAAAAGGACAAACTTAGAATTATATTACTATCTATTATATTTGGAATACAAAAATATTGAGATGCACTACATACACAGCGAAAAGGGGACAAGTGAAGCACAGGAATTATATGGTAATCAGTCACTACTAGGTATGTAAAGGACTATGAGCCATTTACATCAATGTTTAGGGTTATATTTTCCAGGTTATTATTAAGAGGCAACTCATTACAACAAGGTCTGTGTTTCTAAAATAGACATAACAGACCAAGCAATAAACTTACATTAAATAGCAAAGTACAATATTACTTCCACACTTACGGGTACACAAATACTAGTACTCATGAGAAGATAAATTATAATAGTTTCCACTGAAACAATAATCATAGGTAGTAAAGATATTAAATTAAGTCTGTTGTGTCTATAAAATAATAAAATATGGTTACACTACGTTTATCATCATTTAGAACGGCTTAAGCTAAAACGGTTTCCGTAATTCAATATGTTTATCGTAGCAATGCACAGTGAACTAAATATGGGGGGAGATCATATGTTTTAGCAAACTCCATTCACCTAGCATAAGCTAGAATAAAAACATGGTGGTTTAAATTGGATCAGGTGTTCACCACGGAAAGTTTAAAACATATTAGAGGTTCTAGTTTTCTTTCAGAATTGAACTCAAGTTAAGCCGTTTTAAGCTAAACTGCAGTGTTTATCTACACCACTTTAACGTTCAACACTTAAAAGCTAAGAGTAAATGAATTAGTAGTTGAACTGGTTTAGCTTGTGCGATAAACATAGTGATTAATTGACAATGGCAATACGTAATGCATTGCATACTCTGTTTTTCTTACAGTAGAAGAAATACAAACTGCATAATATGCAAATTTGTATAAAACAAAAATAACATATCTTACATATTTAAGTTGTTAGTATCAAGTAAAGGGTAGGTAGCTAATTTTCTTTGCAATATTATCTAAATACTACTGTACAATTTTAGATACATGAGCAATACAAAAATACAATACTGTTGACCATACAATTGTACGTACATCTATGTATTTGATTAAATTCGGACCCATTTATCAATTACTGTATATAAAATAAAATAGTAGATGGGTTTATGCAACTAGTGCCAAAACAACAACACAACATCAAACATGAAACCCAACTAACAAGAGTCTTGTATCGAGTATTACATTTTATTTTAAATTTGTCAGTAGGCCTAGTCCACGAAACCATGTCAAATTTGATAATACATGAGCAAAGAAGGTACACTACAATTGTTATCAGGTATTCTGTGTAATTTTCCAAGTGAAGTAGTTCAAATGAACGCAAAATAGGCATGTATATACTTTAAGCCCCACCAACAAGTATGCAGTACCTACACTTCAAGAGTTGCCACCCAAAGTATCCTAAACGGTCCCTGCCCCACTCGTTGGCTACCCAAGGCAAACGCATCTGTTCTAAAGACAAAGACCTCGCACACTATTGCCACCGCATTTTAAATGCTTTTGTTGCTCAAGGTTATCCCCAAGAATAAGTCGAACAACAAGTGTACAA
This sequence comes from Sweltsa coloradensis, assembly GCA_024449915.1. NCBI lineage: Eukaryota > Metazoa > Arthropoda > Insecta > Plecoptera > Chloroperlidae > Sweltsa > Sweltsa coloradensis. The sequence continues at coordinate 231,125 of JAMZAV010000228.1, read as the reverse complement.
CCCCACCACTGACAAACCTATCAAGTCTACAACTACCCAAGGAGACACAATACCCTTGGTGACACAGTGGTACCCTGGCCTACACATCCTCAATGGGATCTTCAAACGAGGTAGCCACCTTCTTGCATCCTCTGCTACCACACAACACCTGGCCAACAACATCCCCAGAGTTTTTTTCAGACGTCCACCAAACCTGAGTAACATGTTAGTAAAACATGACCTACAGAGAAGACAAAAAGAGGACACTCTACCCAGAGGATCTTACTCCTGTAAGAGCAATCGCTGCCACACCTGCCCGATAAACCCTCCAGCTAAGACCTTCTCGGCCAGAGCCACGGAGATGACGTATACTACCATAAAACATCACAACACCTGCACCACCAAGAACCTTATATACCAACTGAGATGTCTGCACTGCCCCGCAGAGTACATAGGCCTGACCACCAACACCCTGAGGCAAAGAATGAACGGGCACAGGCATGATACAGTAATGGTTAATGACAAACCAGTGGCACTTTACACGCAGCCACTCACAACCTAAGCTTTAATGACTGTTTTAACGCCAGCATTATAAAAGCCTTACCACTAACTGCAGTGAAGGAGAGCTCAGGAAGTGGGAACTGGCACACCAAATGGTCACCAGCTCCCATCTCCCAACCTCAACCTACGATAACCTTGGGGTCCAGAGGGGAAACAGAGAACTACCTTACCTGGCTGACCTTCCCTAGTTCCCCTCTCCACCACCAACAGCGCCTCTTGTACATATTTGTAAATAGTAGCCATTTATTTAGTCAGTAACTCTCTCAACTCTGACGGGTGAACAAGGCAGTTCAAGCCGAAACATTTTGTCGTAATGTTATTTATTTGTGTATATATTTATGTGACCTTTAACTCTACACAGCCGCCAAACTCTTTCAAGGTAAGCTGTTGGCTCCTAGCCTCCTATCAATCTTTCCCCACCCAACACCATATTATCTAGTTTGTAATTTCAAGTTTTATTTATGTAGGCCCTACAAAATTCAAGAACAATTTACCTAAAAAACGCAAATATAATTTATAAGATGAGGATGAATGATTAAAAATACCACCATTGATACAATTATTCTAAAGGTTTAATAATATGATAGCCTAATTCAAATAATTGTAAGCGTAGCCAACGCAATGATTGCCCGTCATGCAATCCAATCCCAAAACACAACTTACAAAGTATCATGTATACTTTATAAGTTGTGTTATAATGTGTTGTAGTATCAAGTGTTTGCTACAATAAGTCCAACCTGGTGACATGTATCCATGAGTCTTTGACTGCAGTATTTGGGCTACATATAAAGATGGTAAATGTCTTGTCTCATATACAATACACAACTCATATAGACATGAGCCACATGAACAAGTGGCGGAATGCTCCAAATTATTGCTTTATGGTAAAAACTCAGACGAGGCTACAGGTTTACAAGCTATCAAAAGTTTACAGTAGATTATCTAAACTTTTAATACGTTGGGCGGCCCAACTAAATAAGGTCCACAAAACGTTATTTAAAACAGGATTTGTATTAAAACAATACTAAATAGAATGACAAGTACAAGTATAATATATGAATTGTAAAGAATGTTGAATTGATGTGTAAAATAATCTCATATGAAAATGCAGCCATTTGGAAGTTAAAGCTACTGGTACAGAGGCTACTATAAATTTAAATGCTGAGTATTCAAAATGGAAATAATTGCATGTATTTATGGATGGCAGTGGCACACAATTAATGCACATCAGAATCTGTAAAATCAGGGCTCTGCAGTAATTTGGTAAATTATTACTCAGTCATAACTCATAAGTAACTCATAAATCATTACCGGTACCATATCTCGAGTATGTCTCACAAGTCACAGGAGTACAATAAAATAAAAATTACCTACTTGCTTTTATTTAATTTCCCCATGCTATCAATATTCAGTTACATGTCAGAAATACTCCACTTGTGTGCCTCTTCTTCTGTAGCTTTTCGCGCATTGATTTGCTCGAACCACTGTTTCTCGTATCCACTTGACCGGTCGACTCCGTCCCAACGGTGACCAGGAGGGATGTTAAACCTGTTAGGCATCCACGAGCCTTGGTACTTTGGCTTGCCTATTGACAGAACATACATATAAAGCAGACCAAGTAGTATCTAATTATACAAAAGAATATACATACTTCTAGGTAAAATAATTCTAAATTGCTTATTAGATTACAAAAAAGTAAGCCCTGGTTGTTTCAAATTCAATTCAAACTAGGGAGGAAGTCCCATAAATTTTGGTATAGGACTTACGAAGTTAAATTTCTTTTAGTTCAAATTTTGGTTGTTTTTATTTTTAGGATCCTTTGGAATCTGAATGAAAAAGAGACTTCTGTACAAAACCTGTGTACCGGTATGTACTTTAAGTGAATACACATGTAATATGTAGGTAGTTCGTCATTTTCTACTGTACATCATTGATGTTTTCTGTGCCATTAGCAATTCTTATCACAATATCATATCAATTATTGCTTTATTTATATCCAATTTTTCTTTATTCTATATGAATTCTAAATCTAGTAGGGCATATTTTGCATCTACTCTAGTTTACCATAAACACTAATCAATCAATCAATCATCATAAATATATATATATATATATATATCAATATATACTAGACACATTCTACTGTACATCATTGCTGTTTTCTGTGCCATCAGCAATTCTTATCACAATATCACATCAAAAATTGCTTTATATCCAACTTTTCTTTATTATATATGAGTTCTTAATCTATAGTAGCGCATGCTATTGTTTTGCATCTAGGCCAACTCTACTTTAACATAAACACTGTGTTTATCATTATTAATCAATTAATGAATCATCATATATATATATATATATGATAAAAACAAGGATCTTGGGTAAAACCGCGTCGAAAATAAGATGAACCAGGGCAGAACCTGGGCGTCCACCGACGTTTCGTCTGTACTACGTCAGACATTTTCAAGGTTGACTGTGACTCTACGGAGGTTGGAGTCACAGTGGTTGGCAAGAACGCAGCGTCCGCCTTATATAGCCTCGGCTGAAGGTGCGGGGCGGCGAGGTTATATAGAAAATAGGTGCGAAGGGTCGAGGTCATATCGTGAAAAGGTGCGGGGCGGCGATGTCATATCGAAAAAATATATACGGATGGTGGCAATTGAGAAACAAAATAGCACAGCTTACTGTAGTGAAACCTTTTTAGTCCGGCTTCTTGTCATAGGGCCTGATTGGTTGTCTTTTGAAATGTTATTCCATTCGTGCTTAGAATTATGGAATCTGAAATTTGCCCACCTCTGAGGGATTTGGCTGAATAGGTCTACGGACTACATTTCGAGGCATGAGTGCAGGTTTCCAAGCAAGAGGGAGGCTCTGGCTATCATCTCTTTTGTTCATGTTATTCGGCCGTTTCTCAATTTCCACAGATTCACGGATAATACGTGGCTTGAGCTGTTGTAGGACAAATAGTTTTTGTTTTGTCAAAATCTATCACATGCGAGTAAGCTTTAGCATGTTGAGCCAGGGCTGATTTCTTGTCACCTGCTTTCACAGCATTAGAGTGTTCATTTATCCTCACTGCTATGCGTCTGCCTGTTTGGCCTATGTACGTTTGATCGCAGTCGCCACAGGGAACCTCATAAACCCCTCTTTCTTCCAGATGAACAGAGTCCTTAGCACTTCTCAAAAAGGAGCTGATTTTTCTGTCAGTGGAGAAAATGGTTTCGATGTTCTTACGATTGAGGATTCTACCTATGACGTCTGTGGTACCCTTGACATGTACCTTTGACCCTTGACATGGCAAATTTCAGATTCCATAATTCTAAGCACGAATAACATTTCAAAAGACAACCAATCAGGCCCTATGACAAGAAGCCGGACTAAAAAGGTTTCACTACAGTAAGCTGTGCTATTTTGTTTCTCAATTGCCACCATCCGTATATATTTTTTCGATATGACATCGCCGCCCCGCACCTTTTCACGATATGACCTCGCCGCCCCGCACCTATTTTCTATATAACCTCGCCGCCCCGCACCTTCAGCCGAGGCTATATAAGGCGGGCGCTGCGTGCTTGCCAACCACTGTGACTCCAACCTCCGTAGAGTCACAGTCAACCTTAAAATGTCTGACGTAGTACAGACGAAACGTCGGTGGACGCCCAGGTTCTGCCCTGGTTCATCTTATTTTCGACGCGGTTTTACCCAAGATCCTTTTTTTTATTCTATGACGGGCCGCGAAAACCTACAACAATCCATATATATATATATCAATATTATCAATCATCATACATATCAATATCAATATCCATATCAATTATCAATTATGCTTTATATCCAACTATTCTTTCTTCTAACACTGTGTATATCATTATAATTACTATCACTTTTATTATTAATTATTAATTATAGACTATTCACTTTCTCTGCAAAGAGTTATACTTGTACACTGTACTAGTCTAAGTGAATAAAAATATCTATCTATCTATATTTACTCAAACCTATTCATTCCCAAGTTTTAGTTAGTTAGTTTAGACAGCGCACGCCACACGCTTGCTCTGAATGTATAAGTACTTAATTGAGCAGGGGCTTTCACTTACTTGCAACAGCGCATGCCACGTGATTGCTCCAAATGTATTTCTTTGAGCGGGGGCCTACACTTACTTGCAACAGCGCTCATGCTTCAAAAGTAAATTTCTTTATTGAGTGGGGGCCTTCACTTCGTTGCTATGGCACATGGCACTCTTGCTTGCAATGTACCGCAATATTTTATTAAGTGGGGCCTTCACTAATTTGTAATTGGATGAGCAAAGCAAAGACTTCAATTTCACTTAGCCCCCAAAAAATTAGCTCGGGTGCTTTTTGTTTTTTTTTGTATTTTTGTCTGTTTGTTCGCTCTTTACCAGGCAAACGGCATATGCGATCTTGATGAAAATTGGAGGGGACCTTCGAAATCTCTGAACTTAGACCTGCCACGTTTTTGGGTAAAATCGAAGAAATATTTCTCGTGAATATCATACTTTTACGATTTTTTTCGATTTTTAGTGCAATATTTTCATGACATTTGGACCAATTCTCACCAAACGGGTGGGGCTACAACGTTCATATTTTACATGGAGATTAAGAGGATGGGATAGTCGCGAAATAACAGTTTTTTCGTGAGATCTCGAGAACGATTCAAATATCTAAAAACTGATTCTAGACCGAATTGTGGTTTTGTTAGAACAATATAATTCAAGAAACAATATTGTAATGTGATGGTTATTAAGTTTTTTATTAGAATTTTAATTAATTAAATGCTTATCTTAGATACAAACCGCACAATATTTTTTCTTGCATATTGTTCGAACAAAACCACAATTCGCTCTAGAATCAGTTTTTAGATACTTTGCATCGTTCTCGAGATATCACGAAAAAACTGTAATTCTGTGTGGTTTTAATTTCATGACTATGGTGATATAGTACCTTTTGAAAGAAAAACTAGGAAAAGTGAGCCAGAATTCACAGAAATAAAGGTTTTAATATGAGTTTTTTGAGATAATACAAGTAACAATAGAACCTTGACAGCAATCACCTACAATGCGTTCAAAAAGAACTTGAAAAAGTAAAGAGATACCACGCAGACAAAAACTTATTAAAAAAGCTCATCCATCAACGCGACTAAAAAAAGTGTTCACGAAGCGGCCTAGTTTATAATAGCGCATGAAACACTATACTCCAAAGGTAGGCCTTTACCATATTTACCTGAATCTAAGACTTAAGTTTTTTTTCCATTTTCAAAGTAAAATAATAAGGGGGTTGTCTTAAATTTACATAGGGTAGGTAGGTAGTTAAAATGTAACATCAGATAAAGCATTGTAAAAATAAGGGTCGTCTTCCATTTGGGTAAATAGTAAATACAGTACTTTAAGCGGGGGCCTTCACATACTTGCAACAGCGCACGACACACTCTTGCTTCGAATGTAGTCAAGCATGGGATCACCCTCTCGGTCTTGTGCACGCAACATCTGGTCGAGATCATCATCGTCTGCGTAACGTGCAACAGGTTTGCTCATCTCATGCAGGGCATCTTGCAACCGTTCCTTGGCAGCAGCCACCTGAGCCAAACTATTCAAAGACACAAGTCAAAATTAAAATTTTTCCCAAGTAAGGGGTAAATGCACATTCAATCAAGCCCACTTATAGCAAAGATGAAGGAGATTGAAATTACTTTGTAATATGTGGGAGTAGTGGCCTTTCTAGTATATGAAGGCTATTTTATTACCTCTTTTTAATGTATTATCAGGGGTTGAAATTAACTTTTTTGTCACTAGCCCTTTGGGCTGTGGGGCACTAGGGAGTGACCAGAATCATTTAAAAAAAATATATATTAACCTAACTTATGAGATTTTTTTGTTTACCTGGTACATATTTAGAACAATTTTCCATACTAGGTAGCACACAACTACTGGGAACTCGTTAGGATATCGGTGCAAAATATTAAGATTTTTTGAACGGCAATTGGGAACTCTGGAAAAAAAACTCGCCTGTCGGGCTAGTGAAATGAGATTTTTACTAGCCCGACCAAAGTTTCACTAGCCTCGGGCGAGCGTTAATTTCGACCCCCTGTGTATAATTATTGGCAAAGGATAACAACAAAGGGATGTTGAACATCATTAAAATACTTCTTCTTTTCATACTACCACATTTTTGGCTTACTGGGCCATCATGCACACAGCTAACAAAAAAAACAGCTACTGTACAATTTATACTACCGGTACAATGAAACAGGACATGATTTGAAAAGCACCTTTATCGGATAAGAATCGCCTATAGTAGCAGGCCTACTTGCAATGTGGGAGAGCATTTGATGAGATGTTGAAGTCTTAAGGACGAAATGAATGCCATTTCACCTGGCATGACATGAACTACAGTATGAGGAAAAGGGTGTCTAACTGGAAAACCAGAGAATGCATAAAATTATTTATTAAGCCAGAAATGAGGGCTTAGGCCTATGAAAAAGGAGAAGATTTAATGTAGGCCTACATATTATCATTCAGTCATAAAAACTTAAAAACAAGGGACAATTAATTTCAGTAGGATTACATGCACACATAACAAGTACTTACGGTACGGTGCCTGTAAACAATAATATATATATTTTTTTACACTAAAACTCTTCACTCTTGATGGGTTGGGGTGAGCTTTAATTCTAGTTACTGCAGTGGTGAATTTGGGGGTGGATGCATCTACCCACTTAGGTAGGTACCTACTTTTTGAAATGTTTTATTCAGGTCTAATATTAATCATTGTAAAGTCAACACAATGTTTTACACACTGCACTATTTACAAGAATGCAACATTGTATGAGTTGGAAAAAATCATTTCCCAAAAATCCCTCGAATAAGATCATCGCGTCCACCCACTTACTATTTTAGAAATTATCCACCGAGTTACTGTAAAGGCAAACTTGCTCAAGATAGAGCTTGATAAGTGGGCTTGGTTGTAGGCCTATTTGTTACATTGAACATTTTGATTTGTATTGTATGCTCTACAAAAAATGCAGTTGCAGTTGCTGTGGGGCAGGCGGATGCGGCGCCTAATAGGCCTATACATCACTAACTGAGTAAGGTCTATTGGAATTATTTGATAGCAAAGGTAAGCCTACGGTAGTTCCATAAAATAATAATAATAATAAATGGTTTATTATTAGGGATGCACGCGATAATCGATATTATTGATCAATAATCAAAATAAGTACCAATAATTGGTCAAAAACGGACCGAAATACGTTGTTGGTTCGTCATCGAAAGACGACGCTTTCCCTCAGTTGTGCAGGCAACTTGCATTGTATGTGTGTATAGCCGGACAGAACACTCGTCTTGCACATTTTATTGACAATGATGCGGTAAATTATGTTTGGGAAGGGAGTAACAACTAACAGAAAAACACTGATTAAGAAATAATTTACGTAGCGCATCTGTCTGTGATCTCGAGGTTGCTCAAGGTCAACCGATGCTTCCATATCAGTTCATTCATTATGCTCGCGACCACTAGAGCCTACTTGTTATCTGATCTCCAAACACCAAATACCATTCATGCTGTCATGTAATAAATATCGGACACTTGAACAATGTTTTAACTTGTAAATGAAAGACGATGTAGCCTATTGGATGCAATCAGCTATCAAAACAAGCTGAAATCAAACTTCACAGAGCCAAGACTTCTGAGAAAAATGCCCTTCAAAATGACTAGCATTATTTACACGACAATCACAACTTGGCTGTCCACACGCTTGAGGGGGGTGGGGTAAATGACGCTGTGTATAGTATTGTCTGTTCCGTGAAATAGATCGCGAAGCGGAAACATTCGTTTTCAGTGGCTGGGAATTCGGCGGGACCACCGAATTTTCGGTATGATGATAATTTTGTGAAATGGTGTTAATTGTAATGACTTTTTAGTTTGACTTTTATCGATATTATCGATTCGATAATGACGGCACCATTTTGATAATCGATAATGAAAAAGTATTGATGTGCATCCCTATTTATTATTATCCTATAGAAGAAACAACCACTGTAGCCTACATTTAATCTTCCCAGCACTTAGACCAATGAATAAAACTTACAGTTGCAACTTACCCCTTTCCCCATCTGGTATACTTTTCAAGCGTTTCGTTTGTTTTCTTACTTTCCTCTTCTTTAGCCTTAGCTTCCTCCTGTAGGTTTCTAATACGTCCAGTCGTGCGATCCCTAAAGATGGGTGCTTCTTGTCCACCGATCACTTTCCGTGAGTTACGTCCGGAGCTCGTACTTGGTCCTGCTCTTATGTCCGGAGGTATAAATTCACTATCATCGTTCCTAGAAGACGACTCATCCAAAACTACCTTGGTCCCTCTCCCTCTAGAAGAACTGTGTTTATGTTCACCGTGATGTGATTTGTGCCTAGAAACAGTTTCTTGTGGGTAGGACTCATCCAAAATGTTATCATTCCTTCTAGGCAACTGTGATTGTCTCTTTTGCCTTTGAGATGGTGATTCATCTGAGGCATTTGTATCAGGTAGATAGTTTTGGGTTTTCGTTTTCAGATTCCAGGATTTGTCCGAGCTTCGATTCAGATCCAAACCAGGTGAACCCATCAATCTATTATCCTTCCTATGTCTCCGAGATGAATCATCCGAGTCAGAATGCTGCTCCCTCAGTCTTTTGGATGACGTCGTAGACCGACTGTTGCCTTTTCGAGCCATGGTAGCATGCGAGTCCATATCTCGCCCTCTCACATTAGGCAGTGTATCATAATTGTATTTCTGATTTTGCCTAGGCCTAGTTGATTTTTCATCTTGGTGCCTTTTATCATGGAGATTTTCTTCATCTTGATTCTTTCTGGTTACTTCCGACCATTTTGATGATTTCTGTCCTATTTTGTTTCGAGTTGGAGATACATCAGAATCATAATTTGATTTAACTTTACGAGGTGGTGATTCATCAGAATCAGAATGTGTTTCTTTTCTTTTACTAGGCCTACTCAACAATTTTGGTCCCGTTTTGTGACGCGGTGGTGATTCATCGGAATCAGAATGTGTTTCTTTTCTTTTAGGTCTACTGCTAGATACGTTTTGTCCTATTTTGTGTCGAAGTGGTGATGCATCGGAATCAGAATGGGGTTCTTTTCTTTTACTACTTGACACTTTTGGTTCCGTTTTGTTTTGAGGTGGTGAAGCATCAGAATCCGAGCAAGATACCTGTCTTTTATTCCTGGACGATGCATGTGGCTTCCTGTTTCGATGTGGTGATGCATCAGAATCTGAACTATTATTATATTCTCTTTTGCCAGATGACAACTTTTGTGCATTGCTATTCCTAGGCGGGGACGTGTCAGAATCGGTATGGTGTTTTTTCCTCGTGGAACTGGAATGTAATGACCTTTCCTCACCTGGTCTCCTAGATGAGGGTGATCCATAGGCACTTCTATTTTTACTGTGAGGAGAGATATCTTCCTTACGAGTCAGAATTTTATTCTTTCGAGAGGGGGATTTCTCTGAATCAGAATTCCATTTTGATTTTCTTCGAGGAGGTGAAACGTCACAGTCTGAACTTAGGTTATTTTTTCTTTGGGAAGGATTATCAAACGTTTCTCCTTGTTTGTTCATTCTGGGAGGAGATTCGTCGGAACTTTGTCGGTTAGCTCTTTTTGGAGACAAATCATCATCATCATCATTGCTGTTTGTTTGTACCTCTGTGGGCATAACCTTTTGTCCTACAGCCATAACTTTAACGTCTTCAATCCCATCCTCGTCAGCCACTACTCTCCATCGAGCCGACGAGCGAAACGTTTCAAGTGTACGCAGTTCATCTGGACGCTCATCTATAATACCTGCAATTTGAGGAGCATCTTCAGCCAGTTGGAACAAATCCAGTTCATCGTCTTCTAGATTGCGCATTGTTTTCACTTCATCGTCATCAACAATGATAGATCTAAAGACAAAGTACAAAATTTAGAATTACTGAATATATATAGGCCTAGTACCCTGGATGGGGCTAATCAGTAAGGTGAACATATTTTGAAAGTTACAATCCGGGACAACTAAAGTGTAAGTATAAGTACTACTTTGTACTGGGGCAGAGCCCCAGGCGCTGGAGGCGCTTTTCTTTTTGAGAAAAGCTAAAGTCCCGTCACGTTGTTGAGCGAGCACCGGTACGTGCAACACGACCCGAGTACGACATTCCCATAATGTTACATACCAATAAGTCTTTAAGGTCTTAACCGATTTAGCTGAAAATTTGTAAAATAGGAGAGAATGGATAAAATCCACTGCCATCTAGAGGACCTTGACATCATTTCTTTGGGAAAACTATTTTAGCTCTTTGGTAACAAATAATACACTGCTTCCTCGATTGTATTTTGATTACTTCTAGGTGGCAGTGCATAGTGATTCTCGTGCAACTTTTCGTTGCCATGGTAACGTTACTTTTGTTAAAATGTAATTTCTATCTTCACTACTTAAGGTCTTGACCGATTTAGCTGAAAATAGTAAAATAGGAAAGAATGTTGTACTTATTGACCCTGCAAAATTTCATAACGATCGGAACATTTTTATTTTTTTATTTTTTTATTTTTTATTTTTTATTTTTTATATCCAACGATCGGATTTTGTTCAAAAACTATACAGCAACCCGCCTAGGTGGTATGTACATGTGTGCAAAATTTCAGGTTGATCAGAGAAACGGTGCGACCTGTATCGAAGCAGTAACAGAAAAAACAAACAAAAAAAAACAGACATTCGAGCCATAAGAGTCAAGTGGAAACGCTCGCTCAAAAATAGGTTTTAATGTGGACATTTTTGTAGTCATAAAATCTTTATCTAGTGGTTGAAAAATTATAGTACACTAGGAAAACGCTCAGTTGGACGCTTGAGCTCCGCGGTACGGCAACATGACGAGTACGAAATTCCATAAGGGCTCACACACAGTGAGCCTAACTGGATATTGACATTGTAACAATACCTATTCAACATCTTTGCATTGTACTAATTCACGTCATGCCTCTAAATGTACTTTGTCTTTACTGCTTCCTTCATTTTAATATTTTCGAATCGATTACCAATAAGTCTTTAAGGTCTGACCGATTTAGATGAAAATTTGGAAAATAGGAGAGAATGTGTACTTAATGACCCTGCAATATAACGATCGGAACATTTATTTAATAACTTTTAACTTTTTTATAACCAACGATGATTTGTTCAAACTATACAGCAACCGCCTAGGTGTTGTACATGTGTAAAAATTTAGGTGATCAGAGAACGGTGCGACCTGTATCGAAGCAGTAACAGAAAAAAAAAAAAAAAAAAAAAAAACAGACATTCGAGCCATAAGAGTCAAGTGGAGACGCTCGCTACGCTCGCTCAATAAGGGCATCATACTAATGAAGTCCTAATCAATAATAATAAAGACTAGGAAAACGCTAAAGTCCTGTCGCGTTGTTGAGTGAGCACCGGTACATGCAACACGACCCGAGTACGACATTCCCATAATGTTACAATACCAATAAGTCTTTAAGGTCTTGACCGATTTAGCTGAAAATTTGTAAAATAGGAGAGAATGGATAAAATCCACCGCCATCTAGAGGACCTTGACATCATTTCTTTGGGAAAACTATTTAACTCTTTGGTAATAACAAATAATACACTGCTTCCTCGATAGTATTTTGATTACTTCTAGGTGGCAGTGCATAGTGAGACTTTTCGTTGCCATGGTAACGTTACTTTTGTTATTTCTATCTACACTACTTAAGGTCTTGACCGATTTAGCTGAAAATTTGTAAAATAGGAGAGAATGTTGTACTTATTGACCCTGCAAAATTTCATAACGATCGGAACATTTTTTAATTTTTTATTATTATTATTTTTTATAACCAACGATCGGATTTTGTTCAAAAACTATACAGCAACCCGCCTAGGTGGTATGTACATGTGTGCAAAATTTAAGGTCGATCAGAGAAACGGTGCGACCTGTACCGAAGCAGTAACAGGAAAAAAAAAAAAAAAAAAACAGACATTCGAGCCATAAGAGTCAAGTGGAGACGCTCGCTACGCTCGCTCAATAATTGAAAATGGATTGAATTTGTATAATAATCCATGATTTAACTTTTAATACATTTTGTTTTCATTCATCATTGAATAATTTAGGTAGGCTATGTAATTAATAAAAAATGTAGTATCAGTTGCACGATAAATACATTTTGATTTGTCATATCTAGGGCCTATAAACAAAATCAATGCAAATAACGACTGAGAAAATTAGGGGTGTGCCAGTCCTGATTTTTTAATTCGAGTCGAGTCCGAGTACTTAAAATAACTTGAGTATGGAGTCCAATTCAAGTCCGAGTAGTACCGGTACTTGGTCATTATTTAAATTTCACTATGTAGTATGTATAGGCTACTCTTTGACTAGGCCTACACTATATTTTTTTACAATAATGTTCAATATTAATTGTATATATTGCTGTCTATATGTTGGCTCCAAAAGTGAAAGAGTAACATCTAATTGATTTTAAAATGTAATCTCTCTAGATAATTTTAATGATCAAGCACAAATGTTAGGCCTATAAGGCCTAGGGCTATTTCTCGGTTCAGGTTATCCCTTTTCGGTCATATGTCGGGGCAGCCTTGATATGGGTGATTCTGCACACTTTACAACACCTCCCACAAAAACATTAAAAAAAAATGAAAACTTTGTAGGGCTTATATGATGCCCTCCTATACAGGTCTTTAAATGCACTTATTATAGTTAACAGTTCCACTGCCTTCTAAATAATTTTAAAAAATCTGACCGAAAAGTCCGAGTATTTAACTCGAGTACGGAGTCCAATTCGAGTCCGAGTAGTACCGGTACTTGGTCATTTTTTAAATTTCACTAAGGAGGCTTATAGGCTACTCTTTGACTACACTATATTTTTTTACAATAATGTTTAATATTAATTTTATTTATTGCTGTCTATATGTTAGCTCCAAAAGTGAAAGAGTAACATCTAATTGATTTAAAAATGTAATCTCTCTCTAGATCATTTTAATGATCAAGCACACTGTCCCCCACTGAAAATCAGTTATATAACTGAGTGGGTAGACTCTAAATACAATTTATTTATTTACTTATTTATAAATGTTAGGCCTATTAGGGCTATTTCTCGGTTTAGTTAGTCGGGAAACACTCCCGTATGTGTAATTGTAGTAAATAAAACTATTAGGGCTAAGCTATGACATATAACTCAGTAGAAAGTGGTAAATTACATGAAAATGTTGATAGGCATACAAACATTATAGGCCTAGTGACATATTTTTATTATTTGTGCCAAAAAACATTCAGAACTTCCAAAAAGAACACAAATTTGTACCAAAAGACTGAGGTTAGTATTATCGATATTCAGGGTTGGTAAGGTAACGCCAAGAAATAAGAATAGATACCTAACGATTTTTACGTTTTCACACTCGCGCGCGACCCGGCACCTACACCATTTGTACGAATTTGGGCGAATTTGCTATAGGGGCTAGGCTACCCGGCACCTCCATCAAAGTCATTGAATAATACTCGCACACCCCTAGAGAAAAAGAATCATCTTCTTGGAAGTGGAAGTTTATTTCAATGTTATTAGGCCTCTGTTAGTATTTTTTCAAGTAAAACATTATCCTTCCAAACGGTACAGTTGACAAAATACCGGGACACTTCCCCTCCAAAATTGCAAACCAGTACAAATACATCATTTTAATGAGTCTCTCGGGACACCAGCATACGTGTTTTGAAAACGGTACTGTACCAGTTCTGGTCACCTTACCAATCAGAGGCGGATTTATAGGTAGGCCCTACGCACAGTGCGCACAGGAGTAGGGCCCGGGGTGGCTGACGGGCTCCCGAATTCTGCCATTCCCATTATAAATTTATATAAATACACGTGGTAAATGTACGCAAATGGAGCTATGCCATACATAGTATACAAGTTTTGTATTGTGTATTTTGAATCCTTATTTTAAGCTTCCAGTAAAAAAACATCTTTCCTTTATAGGCCTACTGTCAGAAATCATCAGTCTGCCTCTGAAATGCGTCTGCTAGGCCTATGTATGCTGTGAATTGTAAGCTCGTCATGACGACAAAACAAATTGACGCACTCAAACAACACTGTTTTTGTATTGCATTCAGTCCACTACATTTTTCTGAAACCTTCCAAATGCACTCTAAAAACATTCCGTACGTCACTTTTTATGGGAGCTCTGCCCCCCATTCCCCCCATACTTGGTAGTAGTACTAGTAGTACCATAGTACTAGTTAGTAGTAGAGTAGTAGTATCACTTTATTTAGCAAATTGCTATTTGTACAATACATTTCACAATACATTTCACAATATGGCCTAGTATATTCAATTTCATGTAGGCCTATAGGTAAGGTGACCAGACGTACCGGTTTGACCGGTACAGTACCGTTTTTAGAACACTTGTACCGGTGTCCCGAGAGACTGGTTAAAATGTCGTATTTGTACCGGTTTGCAATTTTGGAGGGGAAATGTCCCGGTATTCAGTCAACTGTACAATGTGGAAGGATAACGTTTCACGTGAAAAAATACACTCCTCTGATAAATATTAACAGTAATAACATTGAAATAGTTCTTCCACTTCCAAGTAGATAATTCATTTTCTCTAGGGGTGTGCTAGTATTATTCAATGATTTTGGTGCAGGTGCCGGGTCGCGCTCGAGTGTGAAAACTTAAATATCATTATCATTTATTGATGTTACCTTACCAACCCTGAATATGCATAATACTAAGCTCAGTCTCTGATATAAATTTGTGTTCTTTTTGGAAATTCTGAACTTTTTTGGCACACATAATAAAAATATGCCACTATAATGTTTGTATCAACATTTTCATGTAACACCACTTTTACTACTGAATGATGTCTTAGTCTAGCCCTAATAGTATTTTTGCTTGATCATTAAAATGATCTAGATAGAGATTACATTTTAAATCAAGATGTTACTCTTTCACTTTTGGAGCCAAATTATAGACATATCAATAAATAAAATTAATATTGAACATTGTAAAAAAAATGTTGGTACTTGTTCATTGACAGGACCCCCTCCAAAAAAATGTAAAAATTCAGTAAAAACATAACATTAGACAATCAAAACTACTACATCTACTCCATCTGAGTTTCAGGAGGTCAGGAAAACACAATTATTTCAAACAAAGCCTCGAAAACATCCTTTCCGGCTACATGCTTTGCGCCAGGAGTGACACGGCCTAGGCCAACATATTCCACCTACAAAACCTTTAACGTCGCTATTTTAAATATAAAGGACTGTCAATGGAAAAGTACTTTCGTTTAAAATAGCGACGTTAAAGGTTTTGAAGGTTCATTTGGTATCCGTGAACGTCAATGTCAGCTGCACGGCGACGACTGCTCTCATGTAGGCCTACGCATTCCAATGGATTATACTCGCCTGAGTAACGTTGAACGTGTGAGTCAAGTTCACTGTCAGAGTTATATTCAACTTCTCGCAAGTTGTAATTATTTATTGTAAACCGAAATAAGTAAAAAAAACGACGATGGGGGGGAGCAATTAACAAAAAATTGAGGGGGGTCCCGTTAATGAACAAGTACCAAAATGGTCGAAGAGTAATAATGAAATTTAAAAAAGGACTAAGTACTCGGACTCGATACTCGAATAAAAAATTCATTCAAAAATTCATTATTTGAATTGATTTTGTTTAGAGAAAATGGAAAATAAAAATGTAAAAATCATGCAACTGAACTACGTTTTTGATTAATTACATACCTAGGCCTACACTAATTATTTCGTTGTGAAGACAAAATGTATTAAAAGTTAAGAGTACGCAATAGCTAGGTGACGCGGCAATCTCAGAGGGGACTGCGGAAAAAACGAGGTATCGGAGGCCGGCCAGAAACAAACGAAGAGGGACATGTTTAGACAGAGATAAAGAGACAACTGGTTCTTAGCTCCACCCCGCGCTATAAGATAACGATATCTCCCGACTCAACGCACGGCCAATGTTCTAGTTATCGTTTTGCGACTTCAAAAATAAATACCAATATGATATGATATGAATAACATAGGACCATGCACATCGTGACTTTCAAATGAACAATGGTTAGTTCATTATTTTGTATTATTGGTTGACGTTTCCGCGATTGTTTCTTTTTGTCTCTACAATAAGTTACCTAAGTTCATTGTAGTTGATTAGTGAAAAAATAGTAATAATTACTATGTAAGTGTTGTGTGTAATTGTCATTGATGTCTTCACGCTTCGATTTGTTTCAATAATAGTAGTTTTTATTTTTATTCTGTAGCTAAAGCATGGGGACAACACAAACAAACAAACATCAGACATTATTACCGGGTTTTGTCAACAGTTTTTAATGCCGCGTAGTTAATTATACCTTTTGCCATACGATTTGATTCAAAGTTTTCATTGGCATTAGAACATAGAATTTTACTTTAAAAGTAGTTCTTATTATTAATCTCGCTAATCAACAATGCACACATTTGAGACACACTAATAAGCCCGATATTGTCTTTAGTATACGAAAAAGTCAGACGAGTTAATTTTAAATCACCACCTCCGTAATTTTTATTCATCAAATGAAATTGTGTCACTTCTATGAAGATACACATATTTGAGTTTGTTTTGCAGCGCTTTTATGGAGAAATACTCCGTGAAATCAATATTCTCGGAAACCTACATTGTTTATAAATGAGTTTACCTCTGTAAAAAAAAAAAAAAAACTCTTCACATTTTGGCCTATCAGCACACCTAAAACGCAATGGATTAGTTTTGCCATTTCACAACTAAATGTTCGATGTTAAAACTTGGAAGGCGATTAAGGGGACTTGCCTTTTCGAGAAATGTGCAACTTCCCTATAATTTTAGTGAGAATATGTGCGTTTTAGACATAATGAAAACAAAACCTTAATTTTATTTTATTTCAAGAAAATCAATTTAAACAAAATTTCGGTAGGCAAATAATAATATATCTTTTCATCATATTGTTGTCTTTAAGAAACGGGTTTAAAATAGTGATAAAAACATATCGTTGACACTGCAGACATAGAGACACTGCAGCCCAGCGGTAGTTTACTTAGGCCCAACATAAATTAGTCTTTGAATTCGGAACTGAATAATATATTAATTTCAGTCGATTTCACATTATTTTGTAGATACACTGAAAGATGATTTGATACTTTATTAAAAAAATATAAACTAATAGTATAGATATCGTTTATAATTCACCAATATAGACGTGTTATTTCACGTCTGTTAAAACTACCGTTTTTATGGCAAAGGTATGTTCTCCGACTGCCAACAGAGGTACCTCAAAGGTAATGATTCAAAAGGTCTCTGGTTCGATACCTACCACTGGCAATCCTGGCTCGAAATGTTCTTCAGAAAACAATACGAATGAATACATGGCCCTCAGAGATTCTCTCGCAAATACTCGTAAATTTTACCTGAGTGCATCCTAAAGAAACTAAAATTCATAATACGTATACATACCTATGACTACAACTTGCACGCATTTTGTCAATAGCATTAAACTTGCTTTTTTTCTGCCAGAAGTAGGAAGCGGCGATGGATAATGATGATGATCATGATGACCATAAACAATAGTAATTAATTTCTGAATAATTCAGAAGGACCAGAAAGACAGCTAACAATGTCCATAACTCATTTTTTAATTCAGTATATGTACGGGAATCGAGTCGAGAAAAGTTAATTACAATGATTTTTTCGGGTTTTCTTTCATAATGGAAAGATCAAAGCCCATTAATCCATTATCGCTCATAGTAGCGATATGTCCACAACAATACACTTGTCGAACTAACCCGTCATAGGACCGTTAAAATAAACTTACTTTTATCGATCAAAATAGATTACAAAGTTTGTTACTATTTTTTCGATTTAGTTTGATTGGCTAGGATCTGATCTCGATTGAATATTATAATCTTTTGAGATGCCTAGTAATGCAACAAAACATCACTAGCTCTAGCTCATGTAACAATTTACTAAATATACTTTGATCTCTCGCAGTAACTGAAAAGTGAAATCATTTTAAGCCTCCTAGTTCGCGCACTTGTAATTTTTGCCGAGTTGGACGATACTGGTGCAAGTGTGCGTAAGAGACATTTTCATTAGCACTAAACAAATTGGAAGATCTACGTTTAGAAATGTCCATGATTAGTAGGCCTATCAACAGACGGAGAAGACAATTGTCTACTAGAGAGCAAACTATCTTGCAGCAAGTGGCGTAACACAGCCCTTGTTTTTTGGGGGAAGCCGGGGGACGAACATTTTTGTAACCTCAAAAGATCAATTCAGCACGACTAGTGAAAGGGGTACGTGGATATAGTCAGTGGTTTCATCCAAAAATAATATAAGGGTTTACGCTCTTTCCAGTGTAAAGTACAAGATCGCAGTGGCGGATACAGGGGTGGGTGGGGCGATCGCCCCCCCCCCATGATTCTTTAAAAATAAAAAAATAAAATATTTTATTATTTTATTGTGCACGCACCAAATGCACTCTAAAAACCTGATTTTCAAAATTTTCGCCTGCGGCGCTATTTATTTAAAACTCCCAATAAAAATCAACTTTCCTTTATGTTGTCAGAAATAATCAGTTCGCCTCTGAAATGTGTCTGCATCAGTGTACTTCGATTTATTAAGTTGTCCTCCTATGTGAATCGTTTTTTAACTAAATAGGATAGACGTTTAATAAATGAATAAAATGATGAATTGAAAATAAGATCAAACGTCTATAATAATGTTGCAATCTAGGCCAATGCTGTAAATTGTAAGCTCGACATGACGACAAAACAAATTGGTGCACACAAACTACATTGTTTCCGTATTACATTCCGCCCACCACTTTTTTCTAAAACGCACCAAATGCACTCTAAAAACCTGATTTTCAAAATTTACGCCTGTGGCGCAATTAATGGGGGCTCTGCCCCCCATACCCCCCGTGCGTCCGCGCTTAGTCCCTTTCCCACGACTGTACATGCACACGCAAATCGACGCCCCCATGATTATGTCCTAGATCCGCCACTGCAAGATCGTGCAGAATGGAGGGGGGGGGGGTGTCTGGGGGGGATGGAACCTTAGCAAATGACCCGAATATTTTTTTATATTATTTGTTTATTTGTTATGACAGGAGTATTTAAACGAGTCTTTTTTACACTAATCTTAAATTAAACTAGGAAAACGCTTAAGTCCCGCCGCGTTGTTGGATGAGCGTAATTGGTGCATTGAGCTGCCATGTGTTATGCGGATTTACTGTTGTTCTGTGAAAAAATCATTACTAAGTTGAAGATATTTTTAAAATTAAATTAAATTTAATAAAAAATTAAATTTAATTTAATAAAAATTAACTTAAATTTTAATTTTTTTTAATGATTCGTAATTTTAAAAAAGGAAAAAATCGTAATATTGAAATTTTCATAAGAAATAATTATTCGATTGCGCACAAATTTTACACGAATATATTAATTCATAATATTAAGGTTCTGTAAAAAAATTATTACAATCGGATAAAGCATGTAGGTGTTATAAGCTGGAGAAATTTTAAAAATTGAAAAAAGTCGTAAAATTGCGATTTTCGTAAAAAATATTTTTTTGATAACGCTCAAATTTTACACGAATAGGGGAGATGTGGGTAATGGGGAACACTTTTTGAATGTTTTCACTTTGGTAATTAATTGTAATTTTGTGGTTAACTTTTTTCAACTGAGATTTTTTGCAAAAAGTTTGTGGGGGTATATCCTTTAGTACTGTGGGAATTATAAACTTTGTTTTTAAATCCAGAATAAGCAAGGTAATTTTAAAAAAAATACGAGTTTGTTCCTCATTACCCTAGCTCCGAGGGTAATGGGGAACAAGCCTTGCTATAGCCATAGGGTCGTGTTGTAAAATATTTGGGGTAATCAGGAACATAGAGCTTGACGCCACAATTCCATTGCAATTTGCCAAAATAAAATGTGACAATAAATGGAAATTTTACGGGTAATTGAACAATGAAAAATACTTTATCTGGGAAACAACCCTGGAAACAGGGGTAACAATAGTTAAAACTAATGACAATGAAAACAAAAAACATTTTGATATTAGCTTTCACTTATTTTTATGGTCATTATGTAAGCAGCTTACATAATATTAGATGAGTCTTTGTAAAAATAGGTCAGATTTGACCACACTTCCAACTTAAGGTAAAAAGGAACATAAAAGTGTGATAAAGGTAGAAATGCATATAAACATGACTAGAAGCCTACTTTAAAGAAAATAAGTTGACAGAAGTCATGAATCAGGCCCACATGTCTGAATAATGCTATGGCATAGTGCATTTATGCCTCTTTCACATCAACTTTAAAGGCAAACTTATACTTGATGCGATCGTTAGCCCCATCCATGTCGGGAAATGGGAGGATTGCAATTATGTCAGAAATAGTCATAATGGATACATCACTCTACTGCTATACATAGCCTAGATAGGCCTAATGATCATTGTTCACTGACTTGGTGCCCAATACACGATATTCAGGAACAACGATGTCTTGTATGATGCACACATATCGAAAAGTTTGTGCTTTTCTTTTTCCCAATTTAAATCAAGCTAGAATGAATTGACCAACTGCCAATGTCCCCAATGCCAATGCCAATGTGTGCCGATGTGTGTGTATGTTTGTTCCATTTACCCCACAGATATTAATCCAGTGATAAATGGCTTGTTCCTCTTTACCTATGTTGTTCCTGATTACCCTCATTGTGTGTTCCTCTTTACCATCAAAATTAACTTGTTAGGGTAATGAGGAACATCATTAAATTTAATGATATGCATAAATGTTAAAAAATAATGAAAATCATGATCATGTTGACACAAGAAGTAGGTAACTTTCTATGCATGCTGTTTTAATTTGTGTTACTGCATTAGCCTGTAAAATAATTGAAAGTAGTAAAAAGTGTAAAAACAATAGCATGATTTTTTTACAGGGTGACAAAAAAAAATTAAAAAAATACTGAACATAAGTAGTAATGCAAGTAATTGTAATTGCCTGGCCATAAACATCAATGCAGCTAAACAGTACAGTAATTTTCATAATTTTGCTTTCAAACGGAAACAAGGGAATGCCACTGTTCCCTATTACCCTTTGTTCCCCATTACCCACATTACCCTATATCAATTCATAAAATAAAGGTTCTGTGAAAAAATCATTACAATCGGACAAAGCATGTAGGTGTTGTAAGTCGAAGAAATTGTTAAAAAATCGAAAAAAAATCGTAAAATTGCGATTTTCATGAGAAATTTTTTTTCGATTGTGCTCAAAAACGTGGCAGTTCTAAGTTCAGAGATTTCGAAGACCTCCATAAAATTTCATCGCAATCGGAGTATCGGTTTAGCCGGAATCGTGCTAACAAACAGACAAAAATACAAAAAAAAAAAAAAAAAGAAAAAAAAAAAAAAAAAAAAAAAAACATTCCGGATTTTTTTCTCCAGTGTAGTGAAATGGAATCTTCGCTTCGCTCGCTACGCTCATCCAAAAATTACGAGTTAAGAAAATTATGTAAATATAACATAATAATATATATTATATATAATATATGTTAGTACTTAAGACATAAATTAAAAAAGTGACTACACCGCGGGGATCGAACCCCGGACCATAACTAACCGGGCCATTGGGCTCTAACCAACATTAAATAGTTTTATTAAATTAAATATTAATATTAATATTACATATAAATATTATTATTATAAAATATTAATAAATAATAATAAAATTAAATAATAATTAGCATAATATAGAATAATAACGATAATAATATAGCTTATAGGGGTAAAGCACTCGACCTGCAGTCGGAAGCTCGGGGTTCGATCCCCCGCTTGGATGGATTTTTTACTTTCTAGATCGATTTCCATAAAATAAATACTCATTATGAAAAACAATTGTGCGGTTGTGCCCCCTGGCCCCTAAACCAAATTTAAAGGGGCTTTTGGCGGTTGCCCCTCTCTCCTCCCCCCCCCCCCCCCCCCCCCCCCATGTTTATGCCACTGCTCGCAACAGACGAAAAACACAACAAAAATCGAAAAAATGCCCTTGTTTTTTCAAGAAAAATATTTATGTGATAGCTCTAAAAGACATAGTAGCTGATAGAAGATTAATTCATAAAAATGGGAGTGGTCGTTTGTTCATTTAGAGTTAAATGTCATAAAACATTCAATAAAACTATTATGCAATCTTTTTGTTATTACAGAGAAAAAACATGACAGGTCCACGATTTGTATATTCCATGGTTCCTTGGAATTTTATTAACATGAGTAGACGGCAGGGAGCAATAAAACTCTTATGAGCAACACAGCTTATGTAGACATTTGTCTACAAGTGTGCACGGGGTAGTGACTCAAGTCAATTATTTGTATAGCCTACGAATATTTGATTTTTATAAAAAGTGGTATTATACTGTCCTTGATTTTCGGGAAGTCTAGATACTCTAAAATAAGTATGCATGCGCTGACACTGCATATGGGCAATATGTTCTTCTCATAAAAGAATGGAATGACAAACAATATAATTTCTCAATTCGTTATTAAATCGGAAAACACTTTCGTAGATTTAATTGATTTTATGGAAATCAACCCAGAAATTAAAAATATCCATCTCAGCGGGGTATCGAACCCCGGTCTATTCAGATCAATACAATGCACCAACAATCCAGATGTTATGAAGTAAGTCGTGTCGGTAGCTTAGCGGTATAGCAGCCGATCGGCAATCGGGAGACTGGGTTCGATACCCCGCTGATATAGATTTTGTCATTTCTGGGCTGATTACCATAAAATATATAATTATTATCTTACCGGTGTCGCTTTTACTTCGCTTTGGCTAATTCACTTAATATCTCGGTGACTTTCCTTTTTTCCTCACTTTTCTTCCCATCTTCATTGCGGACACCAACTTTACATCTTCGCTGTATCACTTCACTTAGACAACATGTTTAGTTTGAGTTAGCTCTTGTAGGGTTATCGACATTAAAGGTTGGACTTACCCGAACTTCCACCAAATCTAAAGATTCCACATGCCCCCGAGGAAACTGATAAAGTTGTATCACATTGCACAGCATTTGTTCTCCACGGGCTTCATAAAATAGTGTGTCTATGCCAGACTATCGCAGGGCCACTGATAATTTTGTCGATATATAGTGGTTTTCTCCTATCTAGAATAATCTTACCGTGTATAATCACATAAAATAACTTTCAAGGAACGCAATGAAGAAATATGTGGTCGATTATATTCAATAGGAATTGAGGTTTTTACAGACATAAAATAATAAGTAGGCTACGCATGGAGATTCTGAGTTCAGAGATTTAGATGTGTGAATCACTATTACAACAAGTAACTATTTTGAGTACGGGATTTAGTCAGGTAAACAATGAACGGCTGCAAACACATCTCCACGTATATAAACATGCAATATTTACAAAGATCTCTATCCATAGGAAGTGATCTAATCAACATATAAATTGTAATGGCGCACCGACAGAGCATAGCAAAACATCAGATAAGCCTGGATATTCAGTTCCACCAATCATATTACTCGCCCCTCCTAGATAACACCTAGCGCACCGATATGAGAGCTACGGGCGTGGCGAACCCCCTGCTCGGTAGAGGGCGCCACTTTACGCAACAACACATCCAACAGTTCAGTGAAAATTTGCTTTATTTAGCCTATGGTTTTCAGGGTACGCGGGTAAGAAAATACAAATATTTTGACTTTAGTACATAGATACATCTATGAACTTCAATGTAGAACAGGTCTCATGTTATTGCGTTATTTAAATAAATCATTGCGTCTCTGTTTTGATGGTTTGGCAAGGAGCACTTTGGCTTAAAGATACTAAAAAACTGACCGCGAAATATGGGCTGGTGATTGTTTAGGTGTCTAGTATATTTCTTCCTCTCGTAAAAAAATCAAACCCGATGACAATCTGTTCATTATTCACGGTACTACTAGCTCCAGAAAATCGATTGGCCTAGGACAATTTCGAGATTTCGATACTTTGCAAACCTAATTAGCGCTAAATATTAAACACAACTTTAGAATGTTCTTGTATACGTGTGTAGTTGAAGTCTTGATCTAATGATAGGAAAAAACCCGATTCCGTTTGATCCAATACTTTCCAACATTTTCGCTCCAGAATATGTACGTTTTCGACTCTCAAGCTATTGCAGACTGTTAAAACATGCATAAATTAAATGCATTTTCAATTACCCATCTTTCTTATTATTGATTGAGTGAGCGTCTCCACTTGACACTTATAGCTCGAATGTCTGTTTTTTTTTCTGTTAGGTACTGCTTTGGTACAGGTCGCACCGTTTCTCTGATCGACCTGAAATTTTGCACACATGTACATACCACCTAGGCGGGTTGCTGTATAGTTTTTGAACAAAATCCGATCGTTGGTTATAAAAAATTAAAAAAAAAAAAAAAAAAAAAATGTAGCCTACTGATCGTTATGAAATTTTGCAGGGTCAATAAGTTCAACGTTCTCTCCTATTTTCCAAATTTTCAGCTAAATCGGTCAAGACCTTAAAGACTTAATGGTAATCATAATTTGAAAAAGATGTTAAAAAATGAAGGCGGCAGTGAAGATACCAAGAAACACTTTAGAAGGCATGACGTGAATTAGTACTACAATGCAAAGATGTTGGAATAGTATATAGTGTACAATGTCAATATCCAGTTACGCCTACACTGTGTGGTGGACCTTATGGGAATGTCGTACTCGGGTCATGTTGCACGTACCGGTGCTCGCTCAACAATGCGTCCAACTGAGCGTTTTCCTAGTTAGAACTTCATTAGTATGATGCACCCTCATCAATAAATTACACGCATTATTTTCTGACGAGTGCTTATATTTCAATATGTACTATCATTTTTAAACCACTAGATAAAGATTTTCCTATGTCTACAAAAATGTACACATCAAAACCATTTTTAATTCATATTTTCATGTCAGAAAGCTGTTTTCTGGACATTTGACCAAATATATCTCGAAATAAAATTTGCCTCCAGCGGCTGGGGCTCTGCCCAGACCCCGAAATGGTCCGGGAGTACAAAGTACATATTCTAACACTTTATTTGTCCCGGTTTGTAACTTTCAAAATATGGTCACCTTATGTAGGCCTATAGGCCTATAATGCAATTCCCTATAAAATCTTCATAGGTACGCCTATCTTTATAACTTCACATTGCGTCATTACTTTAATCATAGACATTGTAGAGCCTACTGTTATTATCCCGAGTGGGCTCCTATAAAATACATTCATTATACATAAATTCACATTAGTATAGTATCATTGTAGGCCTAAATATATTTTATTCTAAAATGAACTTATAATTGTTAATGGTTAGTTTTTCATTATACGTTAGGGCCTATACAACCATTACAGGGGCCTAGTAGGCCCTACAATATTCAATTCAAGCCTAGTGCAATACCCTATAAAATACCCAGGGCTATAAATTTACATTAATTACTATTGATTTTCAGGAAGGTAGGCTACTTGTTCATTAACGGGATCATATAGGCTTCTCCACCAGTGTGGTTTAGTCTTTAGTGTTGCACAACAATAGGCCCTATTGCTACCTAGGCCTAGGGACTGGTCAAGCCTAAGTTACCTTTGAGCATCCTACCTAAAGACATGCTCTGCTAGGTTTAGGCCAGGGCTCTGAGTAAAATTTAAAATTAACACCGCTGTGTAAGCTAGGCCTATATTTTAACATATAGGCCTAGGCCTAGTGGCATTATTGGTAAAAGTGGAAGGTTACTCAGCGATGTTTTTAACCATTATTTCGTTGAAAAAACAATAAAAAAACCGTAACGCAGTAATTGTAAACGATTTTTAAACAGGCGCACACAAGTGTTTACAAAATTTTTCACAAAACAACAGACACTAACAACACGTAGGCCTAACTAAACACTAGGCCTACCATCACCTCCAAACGTTTTGCATCTTTGAACACAAATCCGTGCAACTAACCCGATTCTAAAACAAAATTTGCTGCACAACTAAAAGGGGGGGCGTTTCCCCCAACTCCCACTGGTGCTCTGACCCTGGACACCAACAACAAAACGCACCAAAGCACAACCAAGCATTTCGCTATCACCAAGTGATTCTTCATAATTACCACGTAATTGGATGAGCGTAGCGAGCGAAGCGAAGATTCCATTTCACTACACTGGAGAAAAAAATCCGGAATGTTTTTTTTTTTTCTTTTTTTTTCTGTATTATTGTGTTTGTCAGCACGATTCCGGCTAAACCGATACTCCAATTGCGATGAAATTTTATGGAGGCCTTTGAAATCTCTGAACTTAGAACTGCCACGTTTTTGAGCGCAATCGAAAAATTATTTCTCACGAAAATCGCAATATTACGATTTTTTTCGATTTTTTAAAAATTTCTTTGACTTATAACACCTACATGCTTTATCCGATTTTAATGATTTTTTCACAGGACCATAATTTTATGAATTAAGATATTCGCGTGAAATTTGAGCGCAATTGAAAAATTATTTCTCATGAAAATCAAAATTTTACGGGTTTTTTCTTTTTTAAAACAATTCTTTGACTTTTAACAGGTCTAGCCTACATGCTTTAACCGATTGTAGAAATTTTTTCACACAACCTTAAATTTATGAATTAATATATTCGTGTGAAATTTGAGCGCAATCGAATAATTATTTCTTATGAAAATCGCAATTTTACGATTTTTTTCTTTTTTAAAATTACGATTAGTAATTAAAAAAATTAAAAATTAAAGTTTATTTTTTTATTTAATTTAAATTAATTTTTAAAAAATCTTCAACTTTGTAATGATTTTTACACAGAACAACAGAAAATCCGCATAACACATGGCAGCTCAATGCACCAATTACGCTTAAATCCAACAACGCGGCGGGACTTAAGCGTTTTCCTAGTTTACCAAATTTAGCGTGGACCTTTGGAAATCACCCTGCACGACTCGGCAAGCTAGCCCCTGTGCCTATTGCCTAGGCCTAGGCCTACAACCTCGCAGACCAAAGTGGAAATGCCCATAAAGGTGAAGGCCTAGGGCCTCTAGGGCCTTATCTCTAGCCCAAGATCAGTAAATATATTAGCTTATTTAGGCTACTGATCTTGAGACTAGCCTAGGCTAGACTAGAGAATCTAGACCTGTTTAAGCATAGGGTTGCCATACGTCCGGCTAAAGCCGGACATGTCCTCTTTTTTTATGTCTGTCCGGGCGTTTTTTTCAAAAAAATGCAAATGTCCGGTTATTTCACCCAATTCCATGCAGAGGCGCATGCGCACCCTTCCGCCCCCTCACTTACCATCCACCGACCGTAAATCGCCGAATACGAGCAGCCGATCATGTCCGAGCGTGTCACACAACACGCCAGGCTGTGCAGCAAGCAGTGTACTATCACGTGATTTAATTACCATTTCCGTACGTTTCGTGCATTGTGTCCAAGTCGTACGGCGTACGTAAGGAAGTGTTGTAGGCCTAGGCCACATGTCTTAGTAGTTTTGTCATAAAATGTAGTGTTCATTTAAAAAATAACCACTCAATTTAAAAGGCGTCAGCACCACTGTCCTTCCTTGACTCTTGTTCAGATCGCTCTAAACGCTAGTAGGCCTATCCTGACGGAAAAAATGTCCAAAAAAAATTTTGACTCCGGGGCTCCGCCCCAGACCCCTTGTAGTCCGCGAATGTCTGTGCACGAAATGTCCTCTTTTGCTGAGGACCACTAAAGGCCGATGCACAATTGCCCCGGTACAAGAACGGGAACGACAACGAGAACGGGAAGACGCTAACGCAAGGGCTTCGATGCACACAGCCGTGAAGCAAGCGACGGGAACACATCAAATTAATAAGTGTGTTGATTAAATTGTATTTTGTTATTGAAAACGCACATGTTAGTTTAATTATTTCGGCATATACTCGGTATAAACAGAATCAATCAGTGATAAAATAGTTTTAGGACGGCAACTTTGATTCACCATTGGTTCGGAACGTACGGAACGGGACGTTACGGAAAGTTTAAAACTGGTGATGTTCCCGTTGTCCTTCCCGGGGTACGGGAACGACCGGCAACGAGAAGCGTTATATGCATCGTGTCGTATAGTTAACATGTGATTCACTTTTCCGCGTTCTCGTTGTCGTTCCCGTTGTCGTTCCGGGCAATGTGCACCGGCCTTATGGTAACCCTATGGGTACGTTCCGAATGATGCTAACACGCACCCACAACACCCAGACATGCCCAAGATGCCGAGGTTTAACATTGGGCGTTACGGGCGTTGTGATGGCGGCGGTGTTTACGGAATGCTTTGGGCACGCCCAAGCATGCAAGTTAGCATCATACGGAACGTACCCTATGTAAGCAACATTGTTCGAATAGGCTAGGCCTAGCCTAGGGCCCTAGGGCCAGTCCACCATAACCTAACTTTGTGAAACGGAATAATACATAGAAAAAGTTACAGCAGCTAGAGAGGGAAGCCAAGACATACCTTTTATCATTCAGTAATTTTGCCGATTTCTTTTTTTTCTTCCTTTTTTTGTCACCACTTTTGCGAGTCAAGTATTTCTTTAAATAATCTTTCTGGCTAATAACAACAGGCAGAGAAGCCATTTTTTAAGTTGTCTTGTCGGCGTTGTCGCCAAAGCAGTTCATCAAACTTCTTTATCGACTTCACTCCTTCACCAAATTCAGCCCACCGCCGTCTAGACGCAAAAGAGAAGAAGGAAAACTCTTCAAACCATCAAACAGCGCCAAAGTCATATCTAGGAAACAAAACAAATAATATTAATATTTATTCAACTAGACCGCTTCAATCACGCTTTTCCAGTCGCGTTGATGGATAAGCTTTTATGGTTGATTATTGTTGCCCTAAAAGTACGATTTATTTATATGAGAAATATTTCTTAAATCATAACATATATGTGACCAGGACCATAGGCCAGAACCAGGACCTTGTGACGATCTGGGTCAGTTGGGGGGGATTAGATATGTGACAGGACATAGGCCGAACAGGACTTGTGACGATCTGGTGTCAGGTGGGGGGGGTCTGTATATGTGACAGGACCAAAAGGCAGAACCAGAGACCTGTGACGATCTGGTGCAAAGGTTGGGGGGATC
This sequence comes from Sweltsa coloradensis, assembly GCA_024449915.1. NCBI lineage: Eukaryota > Metazoa > Arthropoda > Insecta > Plecoptera > Chloroperlidae > Sweltsa > Sweltsa coloradensis. Next base: position 201,389 of record JAMZAV010000228.1, on the reverse strand, counting down.
TAGTATATGGACCAGGACCATAGGCCAGAACCAGGACCTTGTGACGATCTGGTGTCAGGTTGGGGGTTGGATCTAGTATATGTGACCGGGACCATAGGCCAGAACCAGGACCTTGTGACGATCTGGTGTCAGGTTGGGGGGGGGATCTAGTATATGTGACCAGGACCATAGGCCAGAACCAGGACCTTGTGACGATCAGGTGTCAGGTTGGGGGGGGGGTCTAGTATGTGGTGACCAGGACCATAGGCCAGAACCAGGACCTTGTGACGATCAGGTGTCAGGTTGGGGGGGGGGGGATCTAGTATATGTGACCAGGACCATAGGCCAGAACCAGGACCTTGTGACGATCAGGTGTCAGGTTGGGGGGGATCTAGTATATGTGACCAGGACCATAGGCCAGAACCAGGACCTTGTGACGATCTGGTGTCAGGTTGGGGGGGGATCTAGTATATGTGACCAGGACCATAGGCCAGAACCAGGACCTTGTGACGATCAGGTGTCAGGTTGGGGGGGGATCTAGTTTATGTGACCAGGACCATAGGCCAGAACCAGGACCTTGTGACGATCTGGTGTCAGGTTGGGGGGGGACCTAGTATATGTGACCAGGACCATAGGCCAGAACTAGGACCTTGTGACGATCAGGTGCAAGGGGGAGGGGAAGTTTAGTGCATGGTTGTCACCGGGCGGACAACAACTTGCCGATCGATAGTGATATAGTAAATAGATACCCGGGGCCAACATTTGTGGCACGCAAGAAATGCTAATGCTGAGCATGAGTATAAGTTATCACCTATCAATCTACAAGTTTAATTGAAGTGTGGGTTTATACTTAATGGGCTCACTGAAAGATACTCGAGGAAACTAGGACTAGGATACATGGACGGGACCTCGGCAGTAACTGGTGAGCTGTGTTTCATGCCGGGAGGTCTCTGGGATAGGATACGAGAACTCGTAGCAACACAATAGCGCGATTATTTTGTCAAGGATGGCTAACAACACAACACACCAACACACAAATAACAAATTTATATTAAGTTAGTAATCTAGATCTATACAATACAGCAAAATATAAAAATAGAGTTGAACATTGAGTTACCGGTAATCATATTATGACTAGGGAAACGCCAAAGTCGTTGTTAGACGAGTGAGCAAGCCATGTGTTGAGTACCCGGAAACATCCCCTTTTCCTCCCCAAAACCTAAGGTTGAATCTAGCTTGCATGGGCATATTTCTCCTCCACAGTTTATTAGGCTAGAGTGGTGCATTAGGCCTTACAGTGTTGACGCGCCCTTACTACAACTAATCTCAAACCCCTCTCATTTATACTCATGATATATTAATATTACCGAGTATTCAACACATGGCTATCATTTCTGGTAGCGATCTTCTGCTTAGTGTCCTGGTAGTGTTTTATGAAAGAGTGTGCGGTCTAATTTCACTCCTAGATATTTTGGCTCGGCCGTATGTTAAAATTCTTCTGTCTTCACTTCTCCAAACTATCTAAGCTTCCTTCTTGCCTCTCAGTTTCTTAGGTGGAAACGGGTGGAAAGCGCATGCCTGAGTTTTACTAGGGTTTGGCATCAGGTGGTTATGGTCGTAATAGGTGGCTTGATCTTCAAGTGCTCTTGTCAGCTTGTCTTCAACTTCTGCAAAAGTTCTTCCTTGTACCGCCAGTGCCTTGCTTCATAACATAAAATAATATTTGCGAGGGCATGTGTTTTCAAACATCAATTTGAAAAATAACCACAATACACAATTTTTCGTTTTTTTTTTATTCAAACATAATTTTTTATAAGCTGTTTATTAAAATTATATCACAACACTTACATACAACACAAATATACTTCGAATTTGATTGAAAATATTCTATAATATTATTATTTAAATTTGTATGAGGCAAGTTTGTCAGATTTTTTCAACCCTTTCAGACCCCACGCACATTACAATGTACATCAACTTCGAAATTTTAATCCGGGAACATAATAGTTTTTTTTCAATTTGACCCCAATTTTTTGTTTAATTATAAAAAAATCTTATTTCCCCATGGCAATGGGACAAAAAGTGATTGTTTTAGTAAAGATTGAAAAATACAAATCTGCTAAAAAGGCTGAAAATGGAAAAAGTTCGGTTTGTCCCGGAAATTAAAATCTCTTGTAGTGCTATTATTTAAAATACAAAAAAGGCCAAAAAAAAAAAAGGGAACAAAAAATAAGAAAAAAATCTAGATTTAGAAAAGTATTTCAAATTTAAATTTTGACTTAAAATGAAGCTTTTATTTGAAAGACAAAATTTCCTAAAATTCCTTAATTAACATGATTAATATTTTTTAAACACTAAAAATCTTAGAAAAAAATTAGAAATTAGAATTCATTCCTTAAAATTACTTTCAGACCAATAAAACTTGGGTCTGAAAGGGTTCAGCTTCTGAGCTGAAGGCGTCTTACGGCTAAAGTCAGTTTAATTCAAGCATGTGTTGCGAGTTATTTGCATAACTCCAGACGAATGTCCCCAGTTCCCTAATGTAATAATAATAATAATAGTAATAATAATAATAATAATAATAATAATAAAAAAAAAAAAATACATTTTTTCAATATTTTTTTTATTAGAATAATAATATTACATGCAATTTTGTATTAAAACAATTTGACATCATTGTCCACAAAGCCACATAGTGGCTTGTCTGTGGATTCTTAATAGTTTATATTATACATGGATCAGACAGACTTAATTAAATATTTCATTATTTTATACAAATAATGTTCATATGCTAAATTAAAACTTAAATAAATAATCAAAAGTGTGAACTGGGGAAATCTAAAAACAAGCGAAAGGCACCCGAGGCCCCTGAATGTTTAGTGATACTCTTAAAATGTGTACATGCTCAACAACATCATTTTCACAAACTTAAAGTCAGACATATAAAAATATCATGTCTATAAAAACACAATTCATTTTAGTACTCTCATATTAAAGTTAAACTATAATCCATTCTACTTCTTTAGTTTCATATTTGATAGAAATTGGCCAAATCAGTTGTTTTAAATACCTAGTTTTAACTAAATTTAAATATTATTTACACGATTTAATGGACTAAGCACATCTCAGCCATCAGCTATCAACATTTTACTGCCAGACCGAACATGCATAATAAACATACATAATAACTTCAATATTTATTTGCCATGCATTTGGGTTCAGTGTGACCACCTACCCCCAAAAAAAGCCATAATAATATATTACCAAAAAATAGCTGATCAATATCGTAGTTTTTTTTGGTCTAAAATGGCAGCAATTAGAAATAAACATTTTCTCGTGAATTACTAAAATATCGTAAATAGGCACTTGATGTGTGATGATGATGATAGGGTGTAAAATCCACCTATAGAAGACATCTCAAGTTATTCGTATCGTATTTCATCATCACCGTAAGTATTACAGATGTCATTTCGGATGGGACGTAAAGCAGCGTTGGTTCCATTGGTACTTTTCGAAAGGAGTAGGCTCGGTGCCGGTACCGGGTTTCCCCACCTCCCTTCTATTCATACTTCATCCTCAACTATCACTACTCATCGTCTCAAATAACCTTAATGCATTAATATGACACGTTAAACAATATCAAATAAACAGATTTCCTACTTCCTGGTAAGAGGTAAGCTGGAAAGTGACCTTTCAATCAATGGTAAATTTGTGGTCTATGATAATTTTTTGTATAAATTCATATTGACACAAGCATGCCCATTTCTAAATACTTTATGTATTCTGTGTTTGAACCCACATTTCTAAATCTACTTTTTCAAAGAAATTAATTAAATAATTTGTTAGTTTTGTTACTGCAAAAATATACAAAAATAGTTTGCCAATCAAATTTAACCCTATCCCTAGAATTTATGACAAGATCACTTGAACTGCATATTAATTGTTAATAAACAGTCATCCTTGCACAACTTGATAATTTTAAACATTTCAAAGAGTATACCAGGCACTTGTCTAGAATTACAACACACCAATGTCTTTTAAAAGTTTAGGTTTAATTAAGCTGTAATAAATTTAAGTTTTGGTGGTTTTAAATTAAAAACATGTTATAAAATATAATATCATAATAAACATAGATGTCAGAGCGTTGCCATCTATTTATGGACATTTTCTTACAGTCTTAAGTGTTGTGCTTAAGGCCTAGAGGAATGGAGAACGATAACTTTTATTTTTTCAACACCCCTCCATAAAACGAAAAGGAATCAAATCAGATCAACAAATTCACAGATCATTACCTAAAAAATATCCAATCTCTCTCTCCCTTCATTACCCTCGTGTGAAGGCCCACGTCCCCAGCTGTTAGCACTTATAGCAGCCTACTAAACTGTCGAGTGTTGTGTCTTGCAAGCAGCCGAGTCCCCGCGCTCTCAACCCATCTGGTCGAGGGGAACGTCGTAGTGCTTCTTCTGCTTGCGACTCTTGAGGCACGAGGTGCAGGCCGTGTCCCCGACGCCGAACCGCTCGCCGTCCTCCAGAGTCTGGGGCATAGGCTGGTTCAGGGTCTCGGGGAGCAGGAGGGCGAGCAGACCAGAAGTCAACGCGATCGACGCGAAGATGATGGTCGGGAGGGTCTTGTCGAACGAGTCCTGCGACACAGATGGGGGAGACTTTATCTAAGCAATTTTACTTCTGGCTTTGTTTAAAAATAGCTTTGTGTTATTATTAGCTTCAAGGGTGTGTACGAACATCCTACTACAGAATTTTTAAAACAAGGGTGGAGCAGCAAATGTTTTGTTTAATACCGTAAAAGCAATGTTCTATACAGCTCAATCTCTACGTGCTCGCCAAAGGTAAGATTCCTTCCCGAAAATTCACTGCGAGATTCAGTGAAACTTACTGCACAAAATATACTACTACAAATCATAAGATTACATTCTTACATCACTCTTACTGCTTATGTATATGTGTTGCGAGGGGAATGGAGGGGGTGTCTGAGTGATGTAAATGCCCCTTTTTTACATCCATTATCGCGCATCCAATGTATATAATTCTTATGCAAGAGAATGTGTGGTTCTGAGGTACATGATCGATATAGTTGCTAGGTTACCAGGAGTGTGATGAGCGGCGTAAGAGCCCCACTGAGCCTGGCAGACATACTGCCGACGCCGAGTGCCGTGTTGCGCACCACAGTGGGGAACAGTTCGGCAGTGTAGTTGTAGATGATCGCGAAGGAGCCAGCGATAAAGAACTTGCCCAACATGGCAACTGTCGTCACTGCTACGCTGCCCACCGCGGTGTCTGAAACACAAAGCATGCGACTGTCGTCACTGCTACGCTGCCCACCGCGGTGTCTGAAACACAAAGCATGCGACTGTCGTCACTGCTACGCTGCCCACCGCGGTGTCTGAAACACAAAGCATGCGACTGTCGTTACTGCCACACTGCCCACCGCGGTGTTTAAAACACGCAAAATAAAACAAAATAAACAAAATAGCAACACAATTTGTTTGGAATGCATATTATTTCGTACACCCCACCCACCTTCTGGAATGAGCGCTCCTACGATGCAGGCTGTGCCTCCCAGTAACATGAGGGTGCTGATGAGACTTCTCCTCCCAGTCCGGTCCACGAGCAGTGACGTCATGATATAGCTGGGGATCTCGATCAACCCGGCCAGGAACAAGATGAAGAACGGGTTGCCGGGCATCTTACCGGTGTTCAGGGACAGGCTGTAGTAAGCCAAGCTGTTCGCAAACCTGTAACTCGAACACAATCAACGTATATCATACCCGCATGTGAATTATTATTTATTAACCTATCAACGTATATCATACCCGCATGTGAATTATTATTAACTATTTGTAGCAACATTTTAAAGGGGTACCTATTCACCCGCTACACTAAAAAATATCTCATTCACTAGTAATTAATTAAGAAAGTAACAGAAAAATTAATTGGTCCACCGCACAGTGACGTGAAAAAATTGACAAACTAAAGTCTGTCCAGCCTTGATGTACATAGTGATTATGTGACTGCCAAGACAAGTATTGAGAGCTCCGTTCATTGTCTGCCTGCTCCTAGGCTTTTTATTCACCAACCCTTACTTTAAAATATTAGCTTTTAATAAAGCTGTCAAATCGACTTAAATGTAAGCGATCTATTTATAGTGTTTTGAATAATTTTCATAATAATTTCACGTTAATAATTGAAAATATTATTTGTCCTCATTAAACAAGAGTCAAATAATATGAAAAACTGTTGTATGTGAGCCTATCCTGACCAATAAAGATTGTACAATCGGGATCAGAATCGTTATTTGTAGAAACAATTACTTTTACAGTTCAAGGCGCACAATCCACAATCAAATCGCAATCATCACTATCTGGATTGTAGGAAAGCTGCTGCCATTGTCT